>JANAVB010022999.1:8726603-8749103 GCA_029216955.1 Iris pallida
TACCCAAACCATTAAACTTATCATAGCAGCAGCTGCAACCCTTAGCAAACCCAAGAAACTCCTTAGCAAACCCGACCCTATATTCTATTCCTAATACGAATAGAAGTCGGCGCAGTAGTATATAAACTGCTCGACAAACCGAAACCCAAACCCTCCATAACTCTTCCTCCTCCTAAAGCCCCCTCGATCTCGAATCTCAGACAAACTACCCTGGCCGTTGGCGGTGCCGCACCACCGCGCGAACACTGTCGGACAGCCCAGGCCGACCGCACTTCAGAACGATCTCGGTTTTGCCGAACAGCGAGGTACCCTTCTTCTAATCCTTCTTTCTTCATGTACGCTCGATGATTTCTCGAATTATAAAACTCCTGTGTATAGCCCATAGGAACCCCTCCAATCTTCTTCTAATAGAATCCTGGGAACCCCAAGGGATTGCTCGAGAAATTGAGGCAAAGTTGCCCAAAAACTGTTAAAAATTGAGTTTGAACCCAGTTTCAAAACCACAACTTAGAAGCCAGATTTCGATCTGTGTGTCAAGGTTATTCAGAAACTAATTGAACACATATGAAGACAACATAACCACGATTAAAACGCAACTTGTAGATCTGTATTTTGATTTCAGTGCAAGAATTAAATCCGTGTTAAACTTGTGCAAAAAACTGTTTTCAAAATAGTAAATTTCAGAGAATTTTTCCCGATACGACGTGCGTTCCGACAAACCAGACGACGTGGCCGCACACTATACGCATCGAAAGGCATGCATGGACGTTGCGGACATGTGGGAACTGACGGAACTCAGTTTCGTCACGTGTGCGTGACAAAATCAACGCGTATCCGTCGAGATACCCCGTATCGGCGTTTTGCAAACTTGCCCATAACTTCGTGTACAGTCGCCGAATCGAGATAAAACTTGCGCCAACAGGTTCGAATCATAATTTTGGTCCTGTGTGCCAAGTTTGTTTCGATTCTGAGAAGGTCGAATCAGAACCCCTTTTTGGCGGGCCTGTGACACTCAAACGGGCGAATTTGTACACGGCTCATCGAAATCCAAAACTGGAAATATTGTTGAGTTTCTCTCCTCAAACTGAAACCATAGACATATAGTTTGACGACTTTAGAGACCATAGACTTTGGCACGTATTTCGGTGCAAAGCGGTACCGACGGATATCGTTTTGACCCGAAATTACAATTTTGCCCCGGTTCCATAATTTGACTTTTGGACAGGCGTTTCCTACATATATCTTTTACACCGAGTGCATTTTTGATATTTGTTTCAGCATCCGAAGTTGTTTGGAGACCGTGACATTTCTTGGCTGACATTGTGATTTCTTGGGCTTGCCACTTTGCACCATCAGGCAAGATACCTTGCCAACTTACTCTATGATTATTATATTTCTTATTTTAAGTTGTTATTTTCAGCATTCTTATTTCTTGATATTATAAAACTGTGCGTCCAAATCAAACTTGGGTGCAAGCGATTCTATCGGTCGTTTATCTCGTCTTATTTATTTCTCTTGCATTGACTTAGTCTAGTGACCACCCATTGATGTTGAGGTATTGGTATATCTCATACGGCCTTGACAGTTGTTGTATCACGTGATGTGAGTCACATGTAGGACAAGTATTCACGTAGTCGGCTGGCCACCGATACGTATGGAGCGTGCGACGGATAGGGATAACTGCCAATAGAGTTGCATGCTAGAAGACTTGGCGGTTACTAGAGGTACATGTCAGTTATGGAGATGATGATACTAGACATTGGGTGGGAAGAACATTACCAGATGTATGGGCTTCGATTGTACTTTCCTTGTAACCCGGAATCTCCGCTGGAGATACGGGTATGGTTAGCCTCTCAGGCTGGCCACTGTCGTTCTTGGAACGTCATGCGCTTGGTCACTGGTACCCAAGAGGGGACTATACCAGATCATATATTCATCCAGGGCTCATGCGTCGAAGGAATGTATCTCAACTGCATATTTACAGTAGAATGGTCAGGAACCCGATTGCATGCATACCTTTTCACTTATTATATTATCACAGTTTATATGGCATGGTATTTTCTTGTATCTTGCTACGTCCCTCTGAGGACTTGATTATCTCTCCAGGTTTAGATGATTTTCTACAGGGTACGGAGCGGCGTTGGAGCTATCCTACATCGATGACGATTTTTCACAAGGGTTCCTCATCGAGGACTTGTAGTTACTTGTAGTGACTTTAGTCTAGTTGGACTCGTATACTTTATCATCAGCATCGTGTACTGCTTGTGTTCGTGCTTTTTGTGTACAAATTGTGTGAAATCGTGTATACTCTTGTGCTCACATGATCTTCGTGTACGACTATACTTCGTATACAATAACATAACTTGGCTAGATCCTTGTGTATTGATTGGGGCGGGGGAGTAGAAGTGGTTATGTAATCAATCCAGTAGATTACTCGTGTACTACCTCTTTAGATTACTCGTGTACAACATCGTGCCGTTTATATAACTGTCTTGTACTCTGAATCACTAGCACTGTTAGTTCTCATATATATATATATATATTGTATCTATTTACTTAAAGTCTCCCTTTTTACATCATGTTGTTCTTTCAGTTTCATGTATCTTACTCTCTAGCATGTTTATATTTCCTAACCTGTTATGATTTGTTGAGATGTACTGTGCTCGCTCCCGTCCTGACTGGACCTGTTGAAAATTTTACAGAGGATGATGAGGAACCCAATACCACTTACCATGGGACTACCTTAGAGGATTTTTGTGACCTGGATCTCCAGCAGGATCCCTTAGCAGTAGATGTCACACTATTAGTTTAGATTAGTGATTTTCAGTTGTATTTATTCTCTATGGATTACTGTATTGAGTTTTGAGATATTTTCTGGATTGTGTTATCTTAGACACTTAGACTTCTCTGGTTGTATCTCTGCGGATCTTATTTTATTTTCATATCTATCTATCTATCTATCTATCTTATCATCCTGCCCTAGATGTGATTGAGACTGTATTCTGCTATGTCACCTCCATTCGTAGTATATATACTGTACAGGTACCTTTATATTGTTAGATGATTGACCTAGGACAGCGTTCTACCACCGATACTGCGTCTTAGGCTGGACGCTGTTACGTACTCGTACCCTTACAGTGGGTGCAGGTCGTGACATGTTTTTACTGATTTCTAGTCTATTCTTTATTTGAGACATTAGTGGACATTATTTTTACATCTCATTTCTTTCTATTTGCGGAGGTTGGACTCCGATCTTGTGAGACTATTTTTCATAGCTGTTTGGAGTGAGTATGTTCACCCAACTATCTTTTGATACACTTACTTATTTATTTGGACTCTATTATCTTCTGTGTTGAGCTGTGATGAGATTAGATTACAAATTACTGGCCTGTGGTTATTTATTTACAGCTTATGTACATATTTGAGGATTCCATATATTAGAGTATTCTTCGTATATGTGCAGCTGGCATGTTCACGTGCTTGGTCCTATGTATTTTGGGACTGGAACGTTACATATTTTTGTGGTGGCCCATGCAGGTCAACATTAATATTGTTGGGTTACATGACTGTGCCCAACAAGCCTGCATATAGGAATAGGAATATCTCATCCAGAACTACTACTACCTCTTGACTTCCGATCTTTTTAAAACTTCCTCGATTATTTGATTTACCTCATATCTAATCTTTCCTAATATCAACTTATCTTACTCGTGCCAACAGTTTGCATTTAAGAAGCGGACACACTTCTGCCTTGGCCATCACATCTGGTGAAAGGGCTACTCTAGAGGGACATAATCCTTCCATGACTCCAACGACACCATACCAGCCAGGACAGTCGCAGCCTACTACGACACCGACGATGGAGTACCCAGAGATTGTAGCACCCCCAGGAAGCCAGGCTGGACAGACCACTACCATGCTACCGGAAGGGAACGTACCATTGCCTCTACCACCATCATTCCCTCAGTACTTTCTCCCACAGTCAGGACCTCAGATGCCTCCACCACCAACTGATGGGAGCCCTACTACTCAGTTTATGTACGCTATGATGCAAGCTCAGTGGAAGCAGACTGAGCTGATGAGACATACGATGATAGCAGCATTGGCTAGACCTCCACCACCACCTCCAATACCAGCACCGGCACTGCATCCTTATGAAGGCTCTATCAAGAATTTCACAGATATGAACCCTAAGGCCTTTAGAGGAACAAAGATGCCATTAGAGGTGTCACAGTCGCTTATTAGTACAGAGAAGCTACTGAAGGTATCCAGTTGCCAGCTCGAGATTGGATGACAGCAGTTGACCTACTGTTATAAGACAATGCTTACCACCGGTGGAAGACGGAAGAAAGACGACTAGGCACTGGGATCACCTGGAAGCAGTTCTATGATGCATTTTATGAGAGGTTCTTCCCTATGCATGTCAGAGATGGTCTTTACGACCAGTTCCTTCATCTGAAACAAAGGAATATGACAGTAGATGAGTATGACTCAGAGTTCAATCTTCTGAGTAGATTTTGTGTGGGATTGATACCGACAAAGTTAGAGAAGGCGAGAAGATTTCACCAGGGGCTTGCGCCATAGCTTAAGTCTTATACGACTACCCAGTCTCGAGTCTCCCATTCAGCTGTCTTGGAAGAAGCTCGTGCTCAGGAGATTCATCGCAAGGAGCAGCAGCAGACATCGAGACGCCAAACCACAGCAGTAATACCAGCCCGAGCTACACAGAGAGGACCTATTATGAGGGCCACCGGACAGTTCCAGTAGAGGCACACACCTTATCAGAAGCCCACCTGCAACTTTTGTGGGAAGCAGGGGCATATCAGAGATGACTGTCGACTTCGTTTGGGCTTATGTATGAGATGTGGATCAGGACAGCACTTGGCCAGAGATTGTCCTGAGCAGCAGGCTCTAGTTCAGGCACATCAGGCCCAGAGGCCTACAGCCCCAGCACCTTGTCCACCATTACCTCCACAGACAGCACAGTACCACAAGGCCAGAGCTCAAGGCCCAGGACAGAACCATGGAAAGGCATTCTATCTAGCTGTTAAGAATGTAGAGACAAAGGCAGAGGTCATAGCAGGTATAGTTTTAGTTGCATCTTTTCCTGCTATTATATTATTTAATACTGGAGCCACGTATTCATTTATAGCCACCAGTTTTGCCACGAGATACATCATTCCCATCACACCTTTAGCGAAGAATGTTAGAATCCTCACTAGAGGAGGAGTTGTACCTTTTAGTGGTATTTGTAGACTTTGTCCTGTAGTGACAAATGGCAGAGAGATGATGGCACGACTTCTTGTATTCCCTATGCAGACATTTGATGTGGTTCTTGGAATGGACTAATTGAGCCATCATTTTGCCCTCATAGACTGCCATAGGAGCAGTATTATCTTTAGACCACCGAATGCGGCAAAGTTTGAGTTCACCAAAGAAGACGGAGATAGTTGTAATGCACCCGCATCGGGGACTCATATGATGATGCATGACACTCCTCAGCACCCTATTATCATTGAATTCGAGGATGTATTCCCCGAAGTATTGTCGGGACTGCCACCTGACCGAGATATTGAGTTTTCCATTAAGCTTGTCCTCGGAGCTGAGCCTATTTCATCTCGAGTATATCATCTGGCACCCAAGAAGTTGGTAGATATAAAGACACAGATTGATGACTTATTGGAGAAGGGCTTTATTCGTGCTAGTGTGTCACCGTGGGGAGCACCTGTTCTTTTCGTGCCTAAGAAAGGCGGGACAGTACGCATGTGTATCGACTACAGAGCATTGAATGCAGTGACGGTGAAGAACAAGTATCCCTTGCCGCTTATAGACGATCTGTTCGATCAACTGAGTGGAGCAAAAGTATTCTCCAAGATTGACTTACGATCAGGCTATCACCAATTGAAGGTCTGAAAGGAAGACATTGCAAGGACAGCTTTTCGATCAAGGTATGGACACTACGAGTTCTTGGTTATACATTTCGGTTTGACCAATGCATCCGCCATCTTCATGAATTTGATAAACAAGATCTTTTACCAGTACTTGGACAAATTTATAGTAGTCTTTATAGATGATATCTTGATTTACTCCAAGAGTCAAAAGGAGCATGAACATCATCTACGGATAGTGTTGGGAACATTGAGGAATGAGCGACTTTTCATGAAGCTTAGCAAGTGTGATTTCTTTCTTACGGAGGTATTATTTCTTGGTCATGTTGTTACGGGTGATGGTATATCAGTGGATCCAGAGAAGATCACAGCAGTTAAATCATGGCCCGCTCCCACATCAGCTTCTGAGGTGAGAAGTTTCCTCGGACTTGCAGGTTACTATCGATGCTTCATAGAAGATTTCTCACGAATAGCGGAGCCTATGACTCGATTAACTTACAAGGATCAAGAGTTTGTATATACAGATGAGTGTCAAGCCACATTTGATAAGTTGAAGAATCGATTGACCACAGCATCTATCTTGACACTACCATCGAGTCCGGGAGGATTTGTGATCTACAGTGACGCATCCGGGAAAGGATTAGGTTGCGTATTAATGTAGCAGGTCGGGTAGTAGCATATACATCACGACAGTTGAGTGTGCACGAGAAGAATTATCCGACCCACGATCTAGAGCTTGCAGCGGTTATCTTTGCTTTGAAGTTATGGAGACACTACTTGTACGGCAAAAAGGTTGATATCTACACTGATCATAAGAGCCTCAAGTACGTGTTCACACAGAAGGAGTTGAATATGCGACAGTGACGTTGGTTGGAGTTGATGAAGGATTACGAGATCGAGCTACATTATCATCTGGGCAAGGCTAATGTAGTGGCAGACGCATTAAGCCATAAGCCCATGGCACACTTTTTGACTACACAAAAAGAATTGATTAGAGACTTGGTTCAGCTTGGTATTGAGGTGGTATTGCCTGGATCGGATGGCGTATTAGCCAACCTCCAAGTACAATCACTATTGGTAGAGCGCATCAAGACAGCATTGCCCAATGATGCTAGATTTAGATGGCTCAGGAAGAGGACTGAAGCAGGAGAGCAGACGGGATTGAGGATCCACCCCGATGGGATATTGCGATGTGGTGATCGCATTTATGTTCCCAATGGAGAGCTACGGCAGGATCTGATGGCAGAGGCTCACAGTTCGGCTTACTCTATTTATCCCGGAGGAACCAAGATGTACCGTAACTTACGACAGTATTATTGGTGGCACGGAATGAAGCGAGAGATAGCTCGTTTCGTTGCCATGTGCTTAGTATGTCAACAAGTGAAGGCGAAGCACCGAAGGATGGCCGGATTATTACAGCCGCTACCCATTCCCGAGTGGAAGTAGGAGCATATTACTATAGATTTCGTCACGAGTTTTCCTCGGAGTCCTAGAAGACGTGACGCAATGTGGGTAATTGTGGATAGACTTACCAAGTCAGCCCATTTTTTACCTTTTAGAGTGGGCCAGTCGACAGAGGTATTGGCAGAGATGTATATGGGGCAGATTATGAGATTACACGGTGTGCCTGTTAGTATTGTGTCGGACCGCGACTCGAGATTTACCTCTTATTTTTGGAGGAGCATACAAGAGTTTGGACACACGATTGAAGTTTAGCACGACATACCATCCGCAGACAGACGGCCAGTCGGAGCATACCATTCAGACACTAGAGGATATGTTGAGAGCATGCATGCTTGACTTTGGAGATTCATGGAAGGACCATCTTCATCTTATTGAGTTTTCCTACAACAATAGCTATCAAGCGAGCATTTAAATAGCTCTGTTTGAGGCATTGTATGGTAGGAAGTGTCGTTCTTCTCTTTGTTGGAGCGATATAGGAGAGCGACAGCTATTGGGGCCCGAGTTGGTCTTTAGCACAGTGGAGACAGTGAAGAAAATAAAGGGCCACCTGCGAGCAGCGCAGGATCGTCCGAAGCAGTGGGCAGATAATCGTCGTCGACCCTTGGAGTTCAAAGAAGGCGACCATGTGTTCTTGAAGATATCCCATACTAAAGGCACGATTCGATTCGTAGGACGTGGCCAGTTGAGTCTAAGTTACATCGACCCCTTTGATGTCTGGAGAGGTTGCCTATAGATTGGCCTTGCCACCATCGCTAGAGGGAGTGCATGACGTATTCTATGTATCTCAGCTGAGGAGGTACGTGGCGGATAGTAATCATGTGCTTGATCACTCCAAGATCACGGTTGGACCGAGTTTGTCGTTCGAAGAGCAACCAGTAGGCATTCTTGATCGTCGAGTGAAGGTGTTGTGGAACCAATATATAAAATTGGTTCGCGTGGCATGGAAGCATCACTCGCCAGGGGAATCTACTTTGGAGCGCGAGGACGACATCCGAAATCGCTACCCGCATTTGTTCGAAGATGAAAGTATGTCTTGCGTTAAGGTTCTTAAGTTACTATCAGTTTCCTTGCATTGCATTTGATCCCCCGACGTTAGATTAATTTCGAGGATAAAATTTTCTTTAAGTTGGGTAGGATGTAAACCCCCAATATTTTCTAATTATTTTAGTGTTTTAAAAATTATTTTTACTATATTATTGGCATTAAAGAGGTGATTGGTATATGTACGTATGTATAGATATATATATATATTTTTTTTATGTATAGATATATGTACGTATGTATAGATATATATGTAGATATATATATATATATATAAAAATATATATATATATATATATATATATATATATATATATATATATATATATATATATATTATATATAAATATCTTATACGTATGATCTGTTTGATGTTTTAAATACTACTAAATATAGCCTACCTTTGTTACAAAATATTTTTGATACTTGATTACGAATTATAGAATTATTCTTGTGAATATATACATATATATGTATATATATATATATATATATATATATATATATATATATATTATCCTGGCAGGGAGATAGTTGATAATATTATCCTGGCACAGGAAATGTTCAGTATGCTTGGACATGATAATTGGGGACGCAATGCAGCCATCAAACTCGATATGAGCAAGGCCTATGATCGAGTTAACTGGAGATTTCTCTTCCCCACTCTCCGCAAGATTGGATTCAATGAAACATGGATCAATATGATCCTTCATTTGGTCAACAACGTCTGGTTCTCGACCTTGATTAATGGCAATATTTTAGGTTATTTTCAAGCTTTTCGTGGACTGCGCCAAGGTGATCCTCTATCTCCTATGCTTTTTGTGATTGCAGCTGAATCTTTGAGTAGAAACTTACAAAGATTGTCAATGCAACGTGGTTTCACTCTCTACTAC
Organism: Iris pallida; assembly: GCA_029216955.1. Taxonomy (NCBI): domain Eukaryota; kingdom Viridiplantae; phylum Streptophyta; class Magnoliopsida; order Asparagales; family Iridaceae; genus Iris; species Iris pallida. The sequence goes on from JANAVB010022999.1 coordinate 8,735,890, forward strand.
TCTCCCAGTGGTTGCCCTAGAGTAACACATCTTGCATATGCTGATGATATCATCATTTTTTCGGGTGGTGATAGGCGTTCGATACAAATGCTTACGCAGGTCCTTCAACGTTATGAACGTGCTTCAGGCCAGCTTGTCAACTCTTCTAAATCAGCCATCTGTGTCTCAGAGGATTTCCCGGCGGATAGGGGTACTTCTTTGAGTGTGTTGACTGGCTATCAACTCAAGCATCCCCCAATTACTTACCTTGGCTGCCCCCTTATGAATGGTCGAAGGAATTCGGCTATGTTCGACGAACTCAAGGATAAAGTCCATAACAAGATTGAAGGCTGGCATAATAAGACTTTATCACCTGGGGGTAAGTTAATTCTCATCAAATCAGTTCTTTCATCCATTCCGATATTTTGTCTTGCTGTGTGCAATCCTCCTATGAGTGTCCTCAAGCAAATCGAAGCTATGTTTAGTGAATTTTTATGGGGTTCGAAGGATGGAAATAGGAAACACTCATGGATTGGTTGGAATCAAATTACTAGACCTCATGAGGAGGGTGGTTTGGGAGTCAGGAGACTGATGGATATCTTCGACGCGTTCACAGTTAAACTATGGTGGAAACTGCGATCACAGAATCTCCTTTGGACCACATTCATAAAAAAGAAGTACTTCCCATATATCCATCCTTCTCAAGCTTCGATAAACTCTAATGCTTCCCACATCTGGCATCGCATTCTTGCAGGGCGAGATATGGATGACAGGTTCCAACTGATTGCAGAGGATGTTCTAGGTGTTCATTAGCTACATGGATCCAACTTCACAGTGTCCTCGGCCTGGACAGTTATTCGCCAACCATTCCCTATTGATACTAGGTTCAAAAATATTTGGAGTACGTGCATTCCTTCCAAATGGTCAATTCTTCTATGGCGGATCCTACTTGGGCGCCTTCCTACAGATGATAATATTTAAAGGCTTGGTTTTCAGCTTGCATCATCTTGTCATTGCTGTCTTGATCCTCAACCTGAGACTATTCAATATATTTTCTATGAAGGAGAGTTGGCTAAGCATGCTTGGAGGGCAAATCAATCTCTTCTTAGGATTCGTGGGCGGGTGTCCAGCTTGGAGGAGTGCTTTCAGCTATGGTGGAGAAGAAATAATCTTTATTATAAACAAATTTCGGTCGGGGCGATTTGCTGGATTTTGTGGAAGAACAGAAACAAGTGGAGGTATGGACAATACAAATACAACGGCTGGCAAATTTGCAAGGAGATCCAGCGACAAATCGACAAGGCTACTGTGGAATGCTCCCATGGGAGGAAGAAATACTAGTATTCTTCTTTCTACATTTAGGATTTCATTTGAAATCCTCTGTAACATTTATTCTCGCCCCAACTTCTCAATAAAGGTTTAGTTCCGAAAAAATAAATAAATAAATAAGGAAATATATATATATATATATATATATATATATATATATATATATATATATATATATTGTTAAAAAAATGAATTGTAGTGGTGGCCGAACCCCCACCAACAGCAGGAGCTAAAGCTGCGGCGAGCCCGACCCCATATTTCTAATACCCAAACCATCAAAACTTAGCATAGCAGCAGTTGCAACCCTTAGCAAACCCAAGCAACTCCTTAGCAACCCGGCCCTATATTCTATTTCTAATACGAATAGAAGTCGGCGCAGTAGTATATAAACTGCTCGACAAACCGAAACCCTAACCCTCCATAACTCTTCTTCCTCCGAAAGCCCCCTCGATTTCGAATCCAAGACGAACTACACTGGCCGTTGGCGGTGCCGCACCACTGCGCGAATACGGTAGGACAGCCCAGGCCGACCGCACTTCAGAACGATCTCGGTTTTGCCGAACAGCGAGGTACCCTTCTCCAATCCTCCTTTCTTCACGCACGCTCGATGATTTCTCGAATTATTAACTCCTGTGTGTAGCCCATAGGAACCCCTCCAATCTTCTTCTAATAGAATCTTGGGAACCCCAAGGGATTGCTCGTGAAATCGAGGCAAAGTTGCCCCAAAAACTGTTAAAAACAGAGTTTGAACCCAGTTTCAAAACCACAACTTAGAAGCCAGATTTCGATCTGTGTGTCGAGTTTTTTCAGAAACTAATTGAACACATGTGAAGACAACATAACTACAATTAAAATGCAACTTGTAGATCTGTATTTTGATATCTGTGCAAGAATTAAATCTATGTTAAACTTGTACGAAAAACTGTTTTCAAAATAGTAAATTTCAGAGAATTTTTCCCGATACGACGTGCGCCCCGACAAACCGGGCGACGTGGTCGCGTACTATACGCATCAAAAGACGCCTATGGACGTTGTGGACGTGTGGGAACTGACGGAACTTATTTTCGTCGTGTGTGCGCGACGAAATCAACGCGTATCCGTCGAGATACCCCGTATCGGCATTTTGCAAACTTGCCCATAACATCGTGTACAGTCGTCAAATCGAGACGAAACTTGCGCCAACAGGTTAGAATTGAAATTTTGGTCCTGTGTGCCAAGTTTGGTTCGATTCTGAGAAGGTGAATCGAAACCCCTTTATGGCGGGCCCGTGACCCACTCAAACGGGCAAATTTGTATACGGCTCATCGAAATCCAAAACTGGACATGTAGTTTAACGACTTTAGAGACCATAGACTTTGGCACGCATTTTGGTGCAAAGCGGGTCCAACGGCGGACATCATTTTGACCCAAAATTACGATTTTGCCCATGTTCCAGAATTTGACTTTTGGACAGACGTTTCCTTGGTACATCTTTTATACTGAGTGCATTTTTTATGTTTGTTTCAGCATCCGGAGTTGTTTGGAGACTGTGACATTTCTTGGCTGACATTGTGATTTCTTGGGCTTGCCACTTTGCACTATCAGGCAAGATACCATGCCAACTTACTCTGTGATTATTATATTTCTTATTTTCAGTTGTTATTTTCAGCATCCTTATTTTTTGATAGTATAAAACTGTACATCCAAGTCGCACTTGGGTGCAAACGACTCTATCGGTCGTTTATCTCGTCTTATTTATTTCTCTTGCATTGACTTAGTCTACTGACCACCCATTGATGTTGAGGTATTGGTATATCTCTTACGGCCTTGATACTTGTTGTATCACATGATGTGAGTCACATGTAGGACACGTATCCGCATAATCGGCTTGCCACCGATACGTATGGAGCGTGCGACGGATAAAGGTAACTGCCAATAGAGTTGCATGCTAGAAGACTTGGCGATTACTAGAGGTACATGTCAGTCATGGAGATGATGATAATAGGCATTGGGTGGGGAGAACATTACCTAACGTATGGGTTTCGATTGCACTTCCCTTATAACCCGAAAGCTCCGCTGGAGATACAGGTATGATTAGCCTCTCAGGTTGGCCGCTGTCGTTCTTGGAACGTCATGCGCTTGGTCACTGGTGCCCAAGAGGGGACTATACCGGATCCTATATTCAGCCAGGGCTCATGCGTCGAAGGAATGTATCTTAACTGCATATTCACAGTAGAATGGTCAGGAACCCGATTGCATATATACCTTTTCTCTTATTATATTATCACAGTTTATATGGTATGGTGTTTTCTTGTATCTTGCTACGTCCCTCTGAGGACCTAGTTATCTCTCCAAGATTAGACGATTTTCTATAGGAGTACGGAGCGTCGTTGGAACTATCCTACATCGATGACGAGGCAGTCTTACTGATTTCTAGTCTATTCTTTATTTGAGACATTAGTGGACATTATTTTTACATCTCATTTCTTTCTATTTGCGGAGGTTGGACTCCGATCTTGTGAGACTATTTTTCATAGCTGTTTGGGGTGAGTATTTCACCCGGCTATCTTTTGATACACTTACTTATTTATTTGGACTCTATTATCTTCTGTGTTAAGCTGTGATGAGATTAGAATACATATTACTGGCATGTGGTTATTTTATTTATAGCTTATGTGCATATTTGAGGATTCTATATATTGGAGTATTCTTCGTATATGTGCAGCTGGCATGTTTACGTGCTTGGTCCTATGTATTTTGGGACTAGGGCGTTACAGGTATCTCAGAAATCTAATTCAAAACTAAATATCAGTTTCAAACTCAGAAATTTGAGTTGAACACAGAATCAATTCTCAAATATCAAAATCAATTCAATATCAAAAAAATCATATACTACACAATCCCAACTCAAAACCTAAAATCAGAAATACACAACTAAAATTCATAAAACTTGACAAACACAAAGATGTACATGTGTGTGTCATGCTCGTGTCCTCACAGAGTCAAACCCGTATCCGTATCGTGTCCAATCAGTGTGTATCGCACAGGCACGTACCCGTGTATAGGAAAATCATCGTAGGCACGTGCCGTGCTCGATAGAATACTGCACGCAACACGAGGAGGCTTATGCTCATACACATAGCTAGGTGGGTCTAGGTCTAGGTGTACACCACCCTGAAATGCGTCCATACGGTGTCCATGCAACACATGAACAACATGTCGGGAAGGGCTGTGCGTGCGTGCACGGTGTCAGTCGAATTAGTGCAGGCACGATAACTTTACGTACACTCAACAAAATCTCATGAAATTTTACGACTACGTAGGCAGAGGTTTCCCTTACTTGTCCACAAAATTTCACGCCAAATCGTGTTGTATCCATCGACTTATAAGACTCAAAATGCAGGACAGTGCACGGGCTGTGCACGGGAGCTCGTGCTACGTCCCCGTGTCCGATTTGGACACGAAAAATGTGTCAAATCAAGATTCATCTTCACAAACTTGTTTCAAATATAAACCACAATAAATTCGTGAAAACAGAATCAAAAAATAAGAACTTTCGATTCTAAGAGGCATTTCATCGAACACGTGTTCCAATACACCGACACGCGTCCGATACGCCTACCAAACAGATATAGAATCCTACCAAACTACATCTACAGGTTTGGGAGGCCTAGATGGATGCATCTATGAAGAAAAAAATCATAATTTATAAGGGTTTAGAGGGGTTTACCTATTGAGAGTCAATATCTCAATGAAACGAGCCTCCTAACGTCCCACGCCGATTTCCTCCGGTCCAAAGCCTCTGATTCCTTGCTATCAAGACTCCAACAAGTTCCTCTCCTCTGAAGGATCGCAACATACTTTGTTTGGTTTGATTTGGATAAGAATTGAGGAAAAGAGGCTATTGGAAGGGAATGGGAATTTTTAGGATTTTGAGAAAGCTTGACGGCTACTATACTATAACACATACAGGGGGGCTGCTGTTGTGGCCGGCCATGGGTGCTGCTAGGGTTATGTTAGGGTAGGATGGGCCACGATGCAACTAAAATCCAAAAGGAGCCCATTAGCAAAAAGGTCAAAAAGCAATATATTAAATAGCCTAAAAATAACTTAAATTGTTTCCTAATTAGGACTAAGCTCTAACTTAAATTCTAATTAGCAAATTAAGTCTCTAATCACATTGTTAATCAAGGTTAACTAAGTTTAATCCATTTGCGAATACCAAGAGCACAAATCAAAAACTACAACACCAATCAAATTAATAATAAAATAATCAAAAATTCAAAATATCACACAATTACTAAAATATCCCAAATCTAGAAAAATGGTAGTGACATTATAATAATTAAAATTTAAAACTACTAAAATTAGAATTAAATAATTGAAAAAGAATAATCAATATAAAAGTAACATTTTTTCTGTGTAAAATACCTCAAAATAGCACCAGGTAAACTCGGCACGAATTCGGCCCGAGTTCGGCTGACGTCAGGTATTTTAAAATAGGACTAAAGTGGCCCCCACTTTTCTATTCATATTTCTCCTTCTTCTCCAAACCAGCAGCCGTGCGAAAGTGCTCCGAAACCCTAATTCTTCTACCTTTGATTTCTTTCAACTCTTTTAGAATTTTGCTTCCAAATTTTGGATTCGAGCGTGGGATCTCCTCCCCTTCCACATACTTGATTTTGAGAAGGTATAACCTCTTCCTTTTCTCCGTTTCTCAATTTCATATTTTTATAGAAATTTTATATTCTCTATTAGAAATCATGTCTAGGATCCATAATCCCTTCAAGAGAAAGAAGACGACTAGTAAAGAAGCCTCATGTTCGAATCCTATCCAAGGATCTCTCTTTTTGCTCTTCTAAACGGACGACTGGGCGTTCGATGAGTTTTTCTTCGAAACTCGGGAACAATTGTTGTTATGGTATGCAGATAAAGTGGATGATTTTTCCAAATGAGTTTTCCTTTGTAACATATGCCCCAGTGCATCGATAAAGTTGATGATTTTTCCATGTCACAAACCCTATTTTGAAAACTTTGGGATTGCATAACCTTTTTACACATTCTTTTTTCGTCGCCACAAATACAATTCAACTATTTTATTGTAATTTTAGTTTAGACAATAATGATTATCTTGTTAAGAGCCATGTCACAGGCATATATATTCAATTCAATGATAACGACATAGCGATCCTACAAATTCTAAATGTAGGTGAGCCACTTGTCGATATCACTGGCTTTGAATTTCCAAACGAGACGACTTTAATCAATTTCAAGACTCAACTTTGTGCTCCTGAACCTGCCCGTCCTGGCAAGTTCAATGCCATACACTTGAACTTATTCTTTTATGAGTTGCATCGTATTGTTTATTCCACTATTTTACTAAAATCTACTTCAAAAAACGATGAAACTAGTCTTGAAATGTCTGCTCTATATCACATTCATCATGGGATTCCATTTTCTTTCCCTAAGGCGATTATCCAGATGATGGCTAAGTGTTGCGAGAGGAACATGAATCTCCTCTACGCAATGATCCTTCATATCATCTTCCAGCACTCTAAGATTGACTTGTCATCTTGTGCTCGTGAGTCTGAGCCCAAGCATCTTCAGCTCTATCATCGTATTGCATCTGTCCCTCCTGATGCTCCTACTGTACCACCTCCTCCACCTCACTCTTATCCTATGTCATTTGGGGGTCTTCATCAACATCTGGATGATATACGACGTGCTCAGCTTGATGAGCATAACTCTTTGCGAGCGTTTATTTCTGACACATTGAGGGAACAAGAGTTCCACAATGGTAGTCGATTTCAGGCCATTGTAAACTCTTTTACGGATCTGTATATTGCCCGGACTTGTCATCATGCTAGTTCTCTTCCACGAGATCCTACTGTTTATGGCTACCGCTATGAGGATAAGGTGGTTCATCATTTCTTCGAGCCTGGTAACGCATATGATTGTACCATAGTTCTGATGCTACTCCAAACCCATCTCATAGAGCTGGAAATTCTGCGGCTGGTCCTTCTGGACATGGTACTGTTGCTGATCGTACTGACGATGATGAGTACTTGATCTAGACGTTACTGTGCTTGTTTAGATGTTATCTTATTTAGACTCTGTCTATGACTATATATTCTTGGAAATGTTCTTACATTCCAAGATAGTACTATTATTTCTTTTTATGCACTTTTATGACTGTTGTTATACTGAGTTGATGTTTTTCAAACTCTTATTATTATTATGCACTTTCATTTTAGTGTTTATCGTCTCTTTTTGGTATGCACTTATGTTAGCATTCACATTTAGCTACTACTTCTTTCTTACACTACCTGTGAAATTTGTTTCTATATTATCTCTGCATTTTTTCTACGTTTGTTACTTATGCATGAATTATGGGGGAGCTTCTTTCTTTACAATTATTTTGTTAAGTGACATTAGGAAAGAAAATAATTTAACATTTTTTTCAGGTTAACTTTTACCCAGAGGAGACAGTACCAAACATTTTGATATTTTGTCCAATCATGATCAATCAAGATCAAGATGTTATATTGGTCAAGGTTTTCCAATTATCAAAATGGGGAACATTATTGGCCCATTGGTCATGGTCGAACCAGATTTTAATAATTGATCTGACCCGATCTCGATATAAGGGCTACTTGGACGAACTGCTAGAACTGTTACTGCTACCGTTTAAGACTTGGAGCTGCGTTTATCATTGCGTCTGTATTTTCATTTATTTAATGTATTTTTTATATTTTATTGAGGCTAGGAAATACAATATACACCGAGTCGTACTGGCAAATAGGCTACCCAAAAATGTTTTCAAAAATACACATCTGTTTTGAAAATAAGCCCAAAACCAAAAGCCCTAACTGCTTGAACAATTGAAAGCCCAAAACCTGAGTTTCAAAACCCATATTCACCAATTTTGACTTAGCAGAATTTGCCACGAATTTGCCCCAAACTCGCCACAAATTTGCACTAATTTTGCCACGAATTTGGCTAGTGGAACGTTGCTTTTCAAACTTAGTCTTCCCACAGTTACGGATGCAATAGTTATATGCCGAGATCCTCTCATAGAATTCTGTCCAAATTTTGCCCGAATTCTTCCTCTGAAAATCCTATAAATAGAGAAAAATTCTACCATTTTAGTACACCAATTTACTTTCTCATCTCTTCTTTCTAAGCTTATTGAGTTCTTCCAAAGCCTTTTAAGCTTTAATTTTCAAATCTCAAGCTAGTTACAATCCTCTAGTCAATTTTCTAGTATGATACGATCTAGAAGCTCAGAGTGAATGTGTCATGACCTGCACCCGTTTTTCGGACGTAAGCTCGTGAGCAATCCAGCTACGTATCGTGCGGACTCCAGCCCGACTCGAGTACGTATAAGCTGTCAAGGTCATGGTATCATGGCTAATATGGTAATCTACAGTGTATCTCAATCCACAAGAATATATAAGACAAGAATGAACAATTATGGGTCATGGTCTGTAACCCATTAGTATATTATCCGATTAGACTCCACGAATGATGAGTCCATAAAATAAGCAGAATATATCATGACATGGGATATAAAGCACGAAGGGATAGTAAAGAAATATCACAAGCAAATACCTGTATCCCTGCAGGTGTAATCACTACCATCATGAGCCGCTAACTAACTCCATGCAATCAGCTACCTGAAGAGATCATCAGGTCCTCAGGGGACATAGCAAGATACATAAAAACATGCCTATCTAAAAGTTTAATCATGCAGTAATATAAACAGGGTATAAACAGGAACTAGACATGAGACTGACATGTGGCTACTGACAGGTAACTATAAACATGGGATCAACTATGCATAAATGAACTGCTGGAAGAACAAGAGATCAATGGAATACCAACCCTCGCCCCGACGTGGACTCACAGGTCAGTTTCAAGACAAGTCACCCTCGCCTCGTGTGTGGACTTGCAGGTGCAAACGGATAACCCTCGCTCCGTGTATGGACTCGCAGGTTACAGAAAAGATACATGAATAGCAGTTCAATCTCACATACTTGCAGACACGACTCAATCAAGATACACGTAACAACACGGTATAACTCAGTCAAGACCCAGGTAAGGACTACTCTAACATGGACTATAATATGGACAAGCCTGGTGTAACTACGCTATCAAGTCAGAAAATACTGATACACAAGCAAGACAATAAACAAGTAAATATGGTATCATATAAATCTATAGCAACTATGGTAACCGAATATAACATACTAAAATAGATGAACTATAAGCATGAAAATGAAGTATAGAGGGAAGCAAGGTATCTTGCCTAGAGGTTGCACGCAGATCCAACAAAATATAGTCAACTACTAAGCCATAACGTCCAAATCATCACAACTGTCTCCGAAAGCAGAAAAAACATTACCAATATTCTCAGAATAGTCAAATTAGCTAGGATTGCCCATCCTTAAGTCCAATTCTGGACACAGGGGCAAAACGGTAATTTTGGGCCAAAACGGTATCCGCCGTTGGACCCGCTTTGCACCGAAAAGCATGCCAGGGTCAATGGTCTCTAAAGTCATCAAACTACATGTTTACGAATTCGTTTTGATGATACAAACCCAACGGTATGTCCAGTTTTGGATTCCGGTAGACCGTGCACAAAATCGCCCGTTGAATTTGGATCGTGGGACCCGCGAAACGGCGATCCAATCAACTGTCTCTGAATTGGACCAAACTTGGCATACAGGGCTAGAAAAATGATACAATCCTGCTGGCACAAGTTTTGTCTCTATCTGATGAACGTGCACAAAGTAATTAAGAAATTTGCACAAAGGCCGATACGGTAAATTTTGACGGATACGCATCAAATTCGTCGCGCACACGCAACCAATTTGAATTTCGTCAAAGCCCACACATCTACGAACCTGATACACACCTTTTGATGCTTTCGATTTACGACCACGTCGTCCGGATTGGCGAAACGCCCGTCGTATCGAAGGATTTTATTATTTTTAAAACAGGTTTTTGGAAAACTTTGGGATTCGATTTCTCGACATGTAGTCGATGATTTCCAAATCCACAAAAAGGGTTGTGAAGCCCTATATGTTGCCTAGGACTGCCTTTAAATAGTTTTTTGAAATCATGCATGGTTTGGGTGATAATTAAATACAAAGTAGGCTAGTTCGACTGTTGTCAGCCCTATTTTTGGGACAGGTTTTCATCGATTTTCAGGTCGCTATTCTGGCCGAACTAGCACACCTACACATAAAGTAATTGAAAGAATGTAAAGGCGTATATATTAGCTTCGTACCAGGGGAGGAAGCTCAGAAAACGATCCATCGATTATCGTAAAATTATGCCACAAAGTCAGGCTAGTTATTGCGGCTGCTGCCTTCCACTGTGCTACGCGCGCGTCTGTCGTGACCCTGGCCGCACGCGGCGGCTCGTGGGGTCACGCGAATGCTGGGGCAGGGTTGCCTGGGTTGTACGTTGGTTAGGGTTTAGGTTTTCCTTCCAAGATCTCTCCCTCTCTATGTATATTTGTGCGTTACGCTCGGGTCGGGTATTTGCATTTGTTCAGGCCGCACGGGGGGGAGGGAGAAGAAATGGGGTGTTCTGTTTGTTGGAGAATTTGATTGTTGGGCCGGGCTTGGGCTTGCCTGGGGCTTGGGCCTGAGTTGTTGTGGGCTCTAATTGTTTTCTCTTTTTTTTTTCTTTTTCTTTTTTTTTCTTTTTATATTATTATACAGATATATATATATATATCTATATACGTATGTATATACTCACATATATGTGTATGTATATATATATACATACACGTATATATATATATATTTATATATACATACACGTATACGCACACATACACGTATACACCCATATATATTTTTATATATTTATATATACACATTCACATATACACCTATATATGTATTTATATATATATATACTTATATAATAATCCTCATAAATCCAATTAACCTCAATACTATTTATTTCCTAGTGTAGGGCCTACCTACATAAATATGAACACATACACTATAATATTTATTTGACAATAAAATAAACTTAATCAATAGTGGCAAAATAATAGTATCTAATAATAACATCAACAACCTTACCAATAATAATAGTCCTCATAACACTGAAAGTAAACCAATAATATATATTGATGAACTCATCAAATATGCCATTTATCTGGCTTCAGAAATTATATATATAGTCCAAAATGCCAGTTATTGATAATAATAGTTATTTTCTACATTTATAGCAAATATCTAGAAACACATGTAAATTCCTAAGTAGATACAAAATATTTGCATACAGATAAAGTACGTCCTCTAAGACGTCCTTGGTCTCACTACATGCCTACCCGGGCTTGAGCTAGGTTCGGGTCCAGTCCGGACTAGTTTGGTACAACCGGGTCACTTAAACAGTCAAATATTAATAATAAATAATTAAACTATTTATAATGGTCATGTCACAACTTGGCCTGATTTTCCTAGTTGGGATATCACTATGACTCGGCATTCCCCAACCATGGCTAAACACTAGTCAAAGCACGCCACTGCACTATCCGTGCCATGATTCTTGGTCATATTGTACACCAATTCTTAACCATGGCTAAGGTCATCTATCGTAATATTTAACTAAGTAATTATTTATAAAAATCTAAATCACTATTTCAAACAAATAAATAAATAAAAATATTTCAAAACTTTTCGGGAAGGGGAGCTACAAATCTACCCACCTTAATAATAATTTCGTCCTCGAAATTCTAATTTATAGCTATTCCTTAAAATTCAAAGTCGTTAATCTCCTCAAATTTAATTTCTCGAAATATTTTATAACCTTCTCTAGTCATTCTATAACTTTAAATACTTGAGGACTTCTACCCACCTTTGGTCACACTACTCCTCAATACACGGTCACTAAAATCTCGTAACATCCAACTAGTTGCTAACATCACTATCCATATATATTTATAACACATGGTATCTCTAATACCCTCATATCTATCAAGCAACCAAAAATTTTAACAATCAAGAAATATTACACTATACCTTAAGAATTTCTGATAAAATTCTAGTCAGCACGATCATTCGTCACCTTGAAATAGGAAGGGACGAGAATCAATGGTACGAAAAGCAAAGAAGTATAATCGAGAGCAAATATGGAGTTTTTAACGACGTAGAGAATTTCTTGGCAAATTTTTAAGGCAGAGTAGATTGAGATTTATAAGGTTTAGTCATATTCGCATGCTCGTATCAGTACAGTTACGTAACCGATACGATATGCTCTGACCTGAATGGGCCACCATAAAAACTTGTCATGATCCGCACCCACTTTTCGGACGCGAGCTCGTGAGCAAGCCAGCTACGTATCGAACGGACTCCAGCCCGACTCGAGTACGTATAAACTGTCAAGGTCATGGTATCATGGCTAATATGGTAATCTAAAGTGTATCTCAATCCATAAGAATATATAAGACAAGAATGAACAATTATGGGTCATGGTCTGCACCCCATTAGCATATTGTCCGATTAGACTCCACGAATGATATGAGTCTATAAAATAAGCAGAATTTATCATGGCATGGGATATAAAGCATGAAAGGATAGTAAAGAAATATCACAAACAAATATCTGTATCCCTGCAGGTGTAATCACTACCATCATGAGCCGCTAACTAACTCAATGAAATCAGCTACCTGAAGAGATCATCAGGTCCTCAGGGGACATAGCAAGATACATAAAAACATGCCTAACTAACAGTTTAATCATGCAATAATATAAACAGGGTATAAACAGGAACTAGACATGAGACTGACATGTGGCTACTGACAGGTAACTATGAACATGGATATGGGATTAACTATGCATAAATGAACTGCTGGAAGAACAAGATATCAATAGAATACCAACCCTCGCCCCGACGTGGAC
>JANAVB010022999.1:8754103-8818632 GCA_029216955.1 Iris pallida
ACCGTGCACAAAATTGCCCGTTGAATTTAGATCGTAGGGCCCGCAAAATGGCAATCTAATCAACTGTCTCTGAATTAGACCAAACTTGGCATACAGGACCAGAAAAATGATACGGTCCTGCTGGCTCAAGTTTCGTCTCGATCTGACGAACGTGCACAAAGTAATTGGGAAATTTGTATAGAGACCGAAACGATAAATTTCGACGGATACGTATCAAATTCGTCGCGCACACGCAACCAATTTGAATTTCGTCAAAGCCCACATGTCCACGAACCCGATACGCACTTTTCGATGCTTTCGGTTCGCGATCACGTCACCCGAATTGGCGGGACGCACGTCGTATCGAAAGATTTTATTATTTTTAAAATAGGTTTTTAGAAAACTTTGGGATTCGATTTCTCGACACGTAGTCGATGATTTCCAAATCCACAAAAGGGTTGTGAAGCCCTATATGTTGTCTAGGACTGCCTTCAAATAGTTTTTTGAAATCATGCATGGTTTGGATGAAAATTAAATGCAAAGTAGGCTAATTCGACTGTTGTCAGTCCGGTTTTTGGAACAGGTTTTCATCGATTTTCGGGTCGATATTCTGGCCGATCTAGCGCATCTACACATAAAGTAATTGAAAGAATATAAAGGCATATATATTGGCTTCGTACCAGGGAGGAAGCTCAGAAAATGATCCATCGATCGTCACAAAATTATGCCACGAAGTCAGGCTAGTTATTGCGGCTGCTGCTGCCTTCCACTGTGCTGCGTGTGCGTCTGTCGTGACCCTGGCCGCACGCGGCGGCTCGTGGTGGCGCACAAAGGCTGGGGCATGGTTGCCTGGGTTGTTCGTTGGTTAGGGTTTAGGTTTCGCCACCCGAGATCTCTTCCTCTCTATGTATATTTGCGCGTTACGCTCGGGTCGGGTATTTGCTTTTGTTCAGGCCGAGCGGGGGGGAGAAGAGAAGGGGTGTTCTTTTTGTTGGAGAATTTGATTGTTGGGCCGGGCTTGGGCTTGCCGGTTGCTTGGGCCTGGGTTGCTGTGGGCTCTAATTGTTTTATCTCTTTTTATTTTTGTTTTTGTTTTTGTTTTTGTTTTCTTTTTATTATTATTATTATTATTATTATTTTATATATATATATATATATATATATATATATATATATATATATATATGTATACATATGTATACACACACACACACACACACATATATATACATACATGTATATATATATTATATATACATACACGTATACACACACATACACGTATACACCCATATATATATTTTTTATATTTACATATATACATTCACATATACACCTATATATATATTTATATATATACTTATATAATAATCCTCATAAAATCCAATTAACCTCAATACTATTTATTTCCTAGTGTAGGGCCTACCTACATAAATATGAACACATATACTATAATATTTATTTGACAATAAAATAAACTTAATCAATAGTGGCAAAATAATAGTATCTAATAATAACATCAACAACCTTTCCAATAATAATAGTCCTAATAACACTGAAATTAAACCAATAATATATATTGATGAGCTCATCAAATACTCCATTTATTTGGCTCCAGAAATTGTACATATAGTCCAAAATGCTAGTTATTAATAATAATAGTTATTTTCTACGTTTATAGCAAATATCTAAAAACATATGTAAATTCCTAAGTAGATACAAAATATTTGCATACTGATAAAGCACGTCCTCAAGGACGTCCTTGGTCTCACTACATGCCTACCCGGGCTTGAGCTAGGTTCAGGTCCAGTCCGGACTAGTTTGGTACAACCGGGTCACTTAAACAGTCAAATAATAATAATAAATAATTAAACTATTTATAATGGTCATGGCACAACTTGGCCTGGTTTTTCTAGTTAGGATATCACTATGGCTCGGCATTCCCCTACCATGGCTAAATACTAGTGAAAGCACGCCACTGCACTATCCGTGCCATGATTCTTGGTCATATTGTACTCCAATTCTTAACTATGGCTAAGGTCATCTATCGTAATATTTAACTAAATAATTATTTAAAAAATTTAAATCACTATTTCAAACAAATAAATAAATAAAAATATTTTAAAACTTTTCGGAAAGGGGAGCTACAAATTGTAATCAGGAGGCTTGACAAGAAGTAAGACACTTCACAATTGAAAATGGTTGAGTGCTTCGAATCAAAGCTCGTGTCTGTAGAAGTTGCAAGGACTTCGTATGAAAACTTACGATTTTTATAGTAGATTTCAATCGGGAGCTAGAGTTCTCTCGACTGGATTACTCCTCACAAGAGGGAGACCAGTATACATCGTCGTGTTTGCGTTTGCTCTCTGCTCTTTATTTTTTTATTTTCATATATGTAATATATTTCTGTGATCTTGCTACTAATATTTTTTAATAGCCAATATTCCGTTGCCTACTCTATTCACCCTCCCTCTAAAGTATATCACTTTATATTTCATTCCTACAAGCTGCACACGTGGTATGAGACTGTGCTAGTGTGCCTCATCTAATTGGAGCTCCAGTTCAGAAAGGTAGTTCCAGCCATCTAGACCCGGTTGGAGGAAGGTATTTCACCCAGATTCTGGTATATTTTCTTTAGATGAGTTGATGATGCATGATTAGATTATAGCCCTTATATATGATGTATCCTAGTATTAATTAGACAGTGGTGATAACTAGATCTTTAACCCTTATATGTGAATGACAATTACAATAGAAAATTTATGTAGAAGTGTAGAATACTAATTATTGATTCTAGGAGTTAGTATCATACCATGTGAATGATTAAAGGACAGAGATTCATATAGTTGTGTGTCATATATTGCTTGAGTACATAAAATTGGTATTGGATATCATCAGAGTTTGATATTCTTTTGTGCTCGATACCTAGTTGTGCCACGAGGAGGAGGGTATATATCTATGAGAAGTACTGGTGAGAGTACCATAGTAGGTGGTGCATATAAACGTGTAGGTGGACTGTGCTAGTATTAGAGAGTTGTAGGATGTAAGGAAAAAATCATGGCGAGTAGGAGTGCAGGTATTTTAGACTATGAGATAAGTAAGAGGTCCAGTGAGGCCACCTGTAGCACCGCAAATATCAACACCAACAGAGAGAGATACCCCAGCGGGGGTAGAACTTTTGTAATGATGGTCGAGGGACCGATGCTACAGGAGTTTGGTTAGTAGGTTTGAGCTTATTTTTCCTTCCTTCCATCCATTGATCTATGTGATGTTGTAGTATCTTATTGTTGCACTGGTAATGTTGCGCTATAGTGTAGTTAGTAGTAACCCTAATAGAGACTGCAATATCATGACAGATAGAGACCATAATCATGCATGTGAGAATATTCTTTTACAACAGAAACGTATATGATTGCTTTTAGGTAGAACATTCTTAGACCATAACTAGATGTGATTTTGACTATAGTGAGGGTTATGAGTAGGTTATGACCATTAGAAGAGAAGAGAGAAGATGTGTGAGGGATACATTATCCTTGAACCATGAAATATTCCGTCATTCATGCCTACATCTATCCTTTAATTTCAAAGACAATTTTTTTCTAAGTGGGGTAGGTTTGTTACTACTACTTTTCCAGAAAGGGTATTTTTATATTGTTAAAAATATTTTGATTAACATTAATACGTGAATATATATATATATATATATATTTTTATATATATATATATATATATATATATATAATAAAATATATATATATATATATATATATATATATATATATATATATATATATATATATATATGTATATATATTCTTTCATTCATGCCTACTTCTATCCTTTAATTTCAAAGACAAATTTTTTCTAAGTGGGGTAGGATTGTAACTACTACTTTTCCAGAGAGGGTATTTTTATAATGTTAAAAATTTGTGATTAACATTAATATGTGTGTGTGTATATGTATATATATATATATTATATTATATAAATATATATATATATAAATAATATATTATATTATATATATATATATATATATAAATATATATGTATATATTATTTATTTATTTTTCTAAAAAAAGAAAAAAAATATATATATATTATTTTTTTTTATTTTTTTTGGAAAACCGTTACCTTTATTAAAAAAAGAGGGTAATGAGTACATCCGACCTTATGGTAACAAAATAAAGAAAGGAAATACAAGAAAAACACTACTCTAAAGTCCAATGCGGAATAGTAAGATGATGACAGCCCGAAAGCGACTTCCAAAATTGATGCTTCACCTCCCGAACCAAGAAATCAGAACCAACACTACGCCCCTCGTAGCGATGCTTATTCCGGTTCTTCCAAAGCACCCAAATGATCGCTCCGGCAATGATCTCCGATGATGACTGCCTTGGCCCCGCCACCACCTTTGAAGAAAGGCTAGAAAGTCTCTATACATTCGTGCCTTGAAGAATCCTCGAAAGACAGACCAAACCATCCTAGCAAGATCCCCGTGGAAGAAAATATGCTGAAGGGTCTCCCCACTCCCATCCTGGCAGCAATGACACCTGGAAGCCAAATGGAAGCCAATCTTTTGAATGTTGTCATCAGTGGGTAGCCGGTTGTGACAAACCCGCCACATCAGAATGCTCCACTTCGCCGGAATATACTTGCCCCATATATTAAAAAATAAAGAAGATGTAGGATGGAAAATCCGACAAAACCTCCAAGCCGAGGCAAGCGAGAAAGATCCTTTTCGCTCTCCCCAGACCAAAGAATCAGGAGCCGAAGAGCAAGACAGATTCGCCACTCTGAGCCGCCTCGCCACCTCTACCCCAAACTGCTCCTCGAACATAGGCAAATCCCACCTAGCATCTTTCCAAAACAAACGGATACCCGGACCACCATTGTCAGAGTTCCTCGCCCTAGAATTTCGTATCTTCCTTCCCCTATCCGATAGGGCCCTCACAGTTACCGTTCGATGATGTAGAAATACCCTCCTCCCGGCCAATCTGGACGACCTCCGAAGCTCCCCGATGCCACCATCCAACGGAACCCACCCCGAGGCAGACGCCTCCATCTCATGGGTTGACCATTGCACCCGATTCCGTCTCCCCATTCTGCGCCTGGTCCCAGCCAGCACTCCCTCATCCGCCGGAATAGTACCGCTACCCAATCGAGGCCCCCCCGGGAGCCAATCTTCGTACCTCGCTGAGCCCTCACCACGCCCAAGTCTGAAAGAGATATATGGTTCCGCCAATTTCCTCCCCCGCAAAATTTGTCACCAAATATAGGACCACTTGGAAGTCATAAACGCATCACATGGATGATGCTTACGAAAATATTTCAATTTAAGGAGCTCCACCCAAAGGACCTTCCCATGCCGCAACTTCCACCAAAGCTTCATTGAAAAGGCATCCATAATATCATTCAGACACTTGATCCCAATGCCTTCTTCGGACTTAGTCCGAGTGACGAACCGCCACGCCAGCCAACTCATCTTAGCAACCCCATCCTTGCTACCCCAGAAGAAAGTCGCAAACATTCTCTCAATCGCCCTGAGAACGACCCGAGGTGTGCAACATGCTGCCAACGAATACATAGGGATAAATGAAAGAACATTCTTCATAAGGACCAGCTTACCCCCAGGAGATAGTATCTTATTCTTCCATCCCGTCAGCTTCGAACGAATTTTATCCAGCAAATAGCTAAACCTTCCCGTATTCCGTCTCCCGTATGTTAACGGGCAGCCCAAATAAGTAAACGGCAAAGATCCGGTACAGAACCCAAAAAGAGTAGAAATAGTCCGAGCACGATCCTTAGCCAAGAGGGTCGCAGTATAAATGGCAGATTTGGAATAATTAATCTTCTGACCAGATACAGCCTCATAGCGATGCAATACCTGCTGAAGAGCACGCAATCCAGCAATATCCTCCGAAGTAAATATAAGAACATCATCCGCATATGCCAAGTGCGAGATACGCGGTCCCCCAATAGGAGTATGAAATGAAGTTCTCCTATTTGAGTCTTGAAGAAGCTTGAGGTTCCGAGAAAGCACCTCCGCAGCAAAAATGAAGAGAGCCGGGGAGAGAGGGTCCCCCTGACGGATCCCTCTAGACGTCGGGAAGAAATCAGTAGGAGCTCCATTAATAAGAACCCGCATACCGGGTGTCCGCCAGGAGACGATAAATAATATCACAAAAAACCTCATTGAAACAAAATCTCCGAAGAACCCGCAGGAGGAAGTGCCAACTGACTCTGTCATAGGCCTTCTGCATGTCAAGCTTTATTGCAACATTTCCACCATGATTCGATTCTCTCATAGAAGCCACCATGTCCTGAGCAATGATGATATTGTCAACAATCTCTCTCCCCTTAACAAAAGCACTTTGCTCCGGAGAAATAATTTGGGGAGAATATATATATATATATATATATATATATATATATATATATATATATATATATATATATATATATATATATATATATATATATATATATTAGTTTGTTTGTTTGTTGCAAGCATTAGTTAGTTTGTTGCAGTTAGTATTTGGTTTTGGTTTTTTATGTTTGGTGTTTCTGTAACCTGAGTTGGAACTCTTTTAAATTATCAATAAAATACTAGTATTCCATTAAAATATATATATATATATATATATATATATATATATATATATATATATATATAATATATATATATATATATAATATATATATATATATATATATATATATATATATATATATATATATATATATTGATTAATGTGAGCACCCTGAATTTTGGGTTTTTTTTTATTTTATTTATTTTCCTGATTGATTTTTATTTCGATAAATAATTTATTCTGTATTTTTCCTTAAGTGTACTTTCTCGTGCCATTGATATTTGGAGTATCAGGGATGTTCAACTCTGGAAATCTTCTTCACGAGTTTTGGAGTGGACACGATTACCTTCGTGACGGTATATGGTGTCCCACTAAAACTTGTTCCCTTGTGCTCTTTCTGCTTCGTTGAACTTCGGGTCGGTTTAGACCATTTGAATGATATTTATTTTCCCACTCTTTTCCTTGATCATTTTCAGCGCGTTACCATGATATTTAAATTGGGAGCGCCAGACCAGTCATTTCCTTGAAACCAACTCCTCATTGATGATCTACTCGAGACGCTCGTCACCCATGACCTTCGTTTCCCACTCAGATACGTCATTTTGAGCTCCATTTGATTCGCACAACTTTCCCGACACGTGACCCAATTTTATTTCACGCCACGGCGTCACATCCATTTTCCAACTTGATTTGTGGGTCCCCTGTCGACCAAAACCTGTCCGCCCCAACTATGGACATGGCCCACTTTGAGCCTACTATCCGTCCGCCACTTGTGTCCCATTATTTGGAATCCCCATGTGCTACTTATTTACTGTCACGACCCGCACCCACTGTTAGGGTACGAGAACGTAACAACGCCCAGCCTACGCCGCAGTATCGGCGGTAGAACGCTGTCCTAGGTCAATCATCTAACAATATAAAAGTACCTGTACAGTATATACTCTCCGAATGGAGGTAACATAACAATATACATCTCAATCACATCTAGGGTAGAAGAACGAAAGACAGAAGATAGATAGTAACTCAAAGAGAACCATAGCATAGATGAAATAAGACTAAGTGTCTAAGATACATAACATCCAGAATGTCAACTCATAATACAAGACTAAGAGTCTATACATAACTCAACATCTCAAAATACAACTCAGATGTGAGACAAAAGTAAATATAGGAAAGACTACCTAGGCTAAACTGGTCTAGACTACTGGAACAACATCCTCAGCTGCAGGTGGATCCTGCTGGGGGTCCACAACATAAGTATCATCTAGTCCTGCTCCAAAATAGGTAGACACCAGGCCTCATCCTCATCCTCTGTAATATTTTCAACAGGTCCAATCAGGACGGGAACGAGCACAGTACATCTCACGCAGTGCATATCAGGTTAGGAAATACGATACAGGCAATAGAGTAAGATACATGAACTGCTGAAAGGAAATATACGCTGTAAAAGAGATAGCTGTAATGAAATATCTACTGTATATAGAGAACTATGAGTGACTAGTGATGTAGAGCACAAGATAGGCATGTGAATGGCTAGAATTTATACATGATTACACTACTGAGTTTGCACATGATTACACTACTTTGGAATTATTCACATGACCACTTCTACTCCCCCGTTTCCCCAATCAATACACAAGGATCTATACAAGTTACGTTATTGTACATGATATCACATGGGGCCCATGAAAGGGTGCACATGATAGTATACATGAGGGCTCAGTAAACATGAGAGTACATGATCACATGAGTGCACATGAATAATAGAAGCATGGGAGTACATGATGATAGTGAAACACACATAACATGAAGTACCCGATGCTCCCGAGGGGGATAACATCTCATGTAAAGATCCATATAGTACCAATCCGTGTTACCAACGTGACAGCAACAAGTAAAGTAATCTAGAGCAAGAAGTAAAGCCTGAACAAGTATGAAACGGTCAGAGAATGTACTCGCCTGATAACTGAATGTCTGAAGAGGATATACTGTCTGAGGAGAGGTGTCTGGCTCCTAGTCAGAGTAATACAAGTCACAAAGTATCCACAATGATAAAAATAAAGTATACAATGCATACTACATGATTCTAGGTCAAACTGGTCAAAAGTCAACTCTTGGTCAACTCTAATAGTCAACTAGGTCACAGGAAGTCATACTAGGTTACAGGAAATCAAACTAAGTCAATTAAAGTCAAACAAGGTCAAATAGGGTCAAACTAGTTAAACTATCTAGGGTTTAGTCAATCAATGGTCAGACTAGTCAAATACTAGTCAATATGGTCAAGCTAGGTCAATCTAGACTATCTAAGGTACTACACCACAAGGTTAAGTTATAACCAATACCTATACAAGTATACCACATATAAATACATATATATATAATACCAACCTTAATCCTATATTCAAGCTAATCCCATATTCCAATCTCAAGTCATGACTCAACTCTAAGTATCTAACTTAACCCCATACATATCTTATCTACATAGGTCTTCCACAAAACCTAAGTCACAATGATATGCTTATATATAGGTCAAACCTAAACCAACTAGTTAATAGCCTAGGGTTTAGTCAAATCTTAGTCAATAAGTCCTTCTATGTTCATCCAAGCCATTTCTAGGTTAATTTGGTCATGGTTGACCCATAGTTGACTTTGGTCAACAATGGTCAATTATCTAGTCAAAGCTAGGTCAACACTAGTCAACTAGTTAGGGTTTTAGTCAAACTAGTCAAACTAGTTATTTTAGGTCATTCCTAGTCATTTCTAGGTTAACTAGGTCAACTTTGACCTAAGGTTGACTTTGGTCAACCTTTAGTCAACAAGGGTTTCTAGTAGGGTTTTGGCCTTTAGGGTTAACCCCAACCATAGGCCAATAACCTTGGCCATAGGCCATAGCCTAGGTTTCCACATAAACCTATAACTAAAAGTCTCATATATATATATCTATACATATAGTCATACACTATTTAGCCTACTACCCACATGCCCATATATGAATATCATATATAATACAACCATATGTATATAATACACTACATATACATATAGAGACCTAATACAATATACATATATATCATGTATATATATATATATATATACAATACATATATATATATATATAACTATACATATATTACATATATATATATATATATATAGGGAAGGGAAGAGAGAGAGAGAGGCTGTGAGATAGTGAGAGAGAGAGGGACTGGAATAGGGTCAGGACAGGGGGGGGGGTTCAGAACCTGGAACCAAAGGCCCCAACTCACACACACACACAGAGGATACATATATACATACATATGTATATACATATATAACTACACATACACATAACCTAATCTCCCCAAAATCGACCCACACTCACAAATACGTATATACTACATATATACACACTAAAATACATATATACAATGCATTAATCATATCAAAACAGGTTTGAATTTCATTTCTGAAAAACTGGATTAATCCCAAAATCAGGAAAACTGGACTGTTCATTCGAAAACAGGGTAAACCTAAATTCTCATACAAAACCGAGCTAAGGCTCGATACAAATGGTTGGTAACACTAGCCCCACACATACCCTAGTGTCCTAGGTGCCTGACACGACACCACGACACGACACGGCGTAGTCCACGGGTTTAAAAACACAAACGGGTAAGTCACAGTGTCACAGCGTCGTACACGCGTGCACTTAGCTCTAGGACACGACACACGTGTCTAGAAGTCTCGTGCACGTGTGGATAGGTTCGCCTAGGGTTGGTCTAGGGTTTAGGTAGCCTGTCTCGTGTCTACGTGTCCTCAGGACACGGCACAAACTCCATATCAGTCGAAGGAAATCGACTGATACTCAGTGTTCTGCACCGCATCGTGCAGCGATGCACACATCTCGTGCTCGCGACACAGGACACGACGCACCTCGTGCTCGTGTCCTCGTGTACGCCAACTATAGGGCTACACTCTCGTGTCACTACGAGGTGTCATCGTGTCGTGTCCGTGCGACACGAGACACTCGAAGTTGGTGTCTGTGCGTGTGTGCGCTGACAGCCCGTGTCCAGTGCGAGTGAGATTTCTCACTCGACACGACACGAGGCGACACCAAATTTTGGGGGCATGTGCGCAGACATTGCCCCCTCGTGTCCACAAAATTTCTCGTGTCCTAGTGTCGTGTGTAGGGAGAACTAAGGGGGTGGTAGCAGGGGATTTTTACAGTGCACTGTGCAGTGTGTCCTGTGTGTTGAAACTGAGAGCTTCGTGTCCAGATTTTGGACACGACACAACCCAACTTGTGCTCAGTGTTTTAGGGTTAGGTTTAGGGTTAGCTAGGCTAGGTTTTTGGTTAAAAAGATTTACAAAACAGTGAGTAAATATTAATGTGACAGTGAGCTAAAAACAGTAAAATATAATGAAATTTCAATCAGGATACGTGTCCGATACGACACCAAACAATTCCTAGATTTCACCAAACCCTACCCACAACTATATTATAACTATATGCATGCAATAATGAAGAAAAAACAGTATAATAACTAGGTTTAGATATATTTACCTCTATGTGTGAAATGTCTTGAATTTCTACTAAATGAGGGTGTACATCCAATAGCCTCAACTTGTCCTTCCTTGGTGAAACTTGAGTAGCTCACTTCCCTAGGCTCCCTTAGATTGTAGGTGACCTAATGGAGAAAACTAGAGGTTCAAAGCTCTTGAAATGAGAAAGTTATGGCTAAATGAGTGGGGTAGTTTTCTAGGTTTTCTTCTAGGTTTAATTTCCACATGAACTTGGTTTTGAGATCTATGTGTTGGTTATATAGGAAGGGGTGGCAAGGGGGTGTCTTGGGGCTCTCTTGGCCGGCCACACATGGTCAAGGGGTGGTTCAAGTCTTCTAGGCTAAGAGAAGGACTTATGTGCCATAAAATAGATATTTTGCACAATTTAAGCAAAATATCCTTTAAAGGTAGAATTAGATATTTTCATACTTTGACCTAATGAAAATATCTCCCTCTTAGTCATTCTAGGTTAGGAGTTAACTTATAGATTAGGGTAATAGGTTAGGGATTAATAAGTCACTAATCTAAAAGTCCATGAATAGTAAAAATCTCACTAATCCCAAATAATTCCTAGAAAATTACCAAAATATCCCTTAGGCTAAAAACCACTAAAATGATATTCTTAGCCTATGGTCAAGCTCTCATGGTCATGGCAACTTCTAGGTTAGAGAAACTAGGGTTTACACTAAGTTATTCTAACCAAAATCACAAGTCATAAGTCATGACTTAGCATGACTTTAGAAATGGTTTAAATCACACTAATAATCACCAAAGATCATACCATGACTAAAATACCTATTAATAAATAATAAAAATAATAAATTTTCAAAAATTCCTAATTTCAGAAAACAGGGTGTTACAAGTCTACCCACCTTAAAATAATTTCGTCCTCGAAATTTAGATGGTCGTACTCCTTCTAGGTCAAACCTCCAACAATCAAGGACGAAGCCACTACCTAGGCAACATACAAGGTCAACAAGCAAATATGGGTAGTAGACCTATACTGGGTCATGTCCAAAAATTGGCTGGCAGTTTCAGGTCATATGGTTTCCTGAATTCAAATCGAAGCCAAAAGTAACTCCATGGGGTAAATCAGGATGGAGCCTCGGGTCAGAAAAATCGTACTAAGCAAATGAAGCACACAATGGTATGTCTGAGTGGGACACTAAGGTCATGGGTGTAGTATGTCATGTCTAGGTCATGTATGTGAAGTCAGTTTTGAGAAAACAACTAGTCTTGTGCTCCAATTTAAAAGTCACAGTAATGTACCTACGATGATCATAAGTTAGAGTGGGAAAGGTCTATGGCCTAAATTGAACCAAAAATCGTGATGAAATAGTGGTACCAGGGGGACAGGTTAAATAGAACAGTCTGTGGTCTCATCTAGGTGCACTAGTCATTTCTAGATCAATACTGTCCTATGGTATCAATGCGTACAAGCAATCTAAGTGTCCTAATTGGGAAGATAAGGAAACAACAATCATTAAGGCTATAGGGTCGTCTACTATCCTATATGAAAATAGGTCATTAACAAGTGAGAAATCATTAAAGTTACCCTTCCATAAAAAGAAAATTGAAAATTTAGGTACAACAATCACAAATAGATTTTAGTCTTGACACGATCTAAGTTGATCAATTTCGAGATAAACTGGGATTTGGGCAAGGTGGGAAATCAATGAAATCAAGTATGAGCACGAGCATCCAATGATGAAGATCCAGGTCATGATTAAATTTAATTCAACTGGATACGAATACGAGGTCCATAGGCGATAAATAATTCCAAAGAGAATTATCAAGGCTGTTGTGGATAAGATTCTAGGATAAGTTTAACTGTGTCCATCCACGTAGATTGATACATGAAAAAGCGAACCAAAGTGCAATAGGTTGATCAGACCATCATGTACCGGTTCTGATTAGACAATATGTTAGTGGGTGGCCACCCAATAAAATATGTCATGACCAAGCTCGAAAAAGATAAGCTTGCAAAACTAAGGCTAATTTAGCAGCACAAGATATAAGGGTGGTAATGATGAAAGGAATTACATAGTTCAAGTTTCTTAGCCAACGGGTCAAGTAATCAGATAAGGTATAAGGTTAAGTATTTAAGGATTCAAGCAGAACACCATCACATGCTAGGTCGAAAGAATTGAACTAAGGTGGATTTCTAATTGAAATAAGAATAAATTTAGTATCATGGCAGAGGTTATAGTTTAGCCATTTGACCAGAAAATCATATCAAGTAAAATAGAGTACAGGGAGACGGATTTTAGTGGGACATGGAATACCTACATGAAGGTAGGCTAGTCTAGGTTTTATATGTGAAGTTTGTTGGGAGGTAACAGCTAGTTTTATACTCTAAATATCTAAGTCACGGTAAAGGACGTCCAATGATCTAGAATAGAAAGTGGGAGTTCAAGACGTGATAATTGATGCAAAATTTAAAGGAGATCAAATTAACTCATGGAATAAAATTTATTAGGAATCCAGTAAATAATTTAGGAACACAGTACTAGGGATAGATAGGCTACTAGAGGAATATAGTTAGGGTTCGACCAATCAAGGGTCAAGGTTAGAAGGTCTCAATAAAGTCTTGATTTGAGGAAATGTCAAGTAAGTCAGGTTTGGGATACAGTCACATAGTTAGGTAGAAAGTGTTTAAGCAAGGTGCAAAATAGAGAGGACAGTTCATTTTAATGAAAAGCAATTAGCAAGAGGATTAGATGGCTAGAAACAAATAAGAATTTTCTCCTAATTGTGATTGAGTACCCCCAAAAATAAAAGATATTAATCTAACACTAAGAAATTAAAATCAACAACTACAAAAATTTCAAAATCATCAACTAATACCAGGATTCAAAGTTCTACAGTGAATCCTCCAAAATCAAATTCAATCAAGGGAAAAGATGTTTAAATCGTAATTTCAAATGAGATTCTCAAGGGTCATCCCAGGAATCTCTCAAAGTATCCTAGCAGTGATTGAGTATCCATTCTCTCTAAGCCTATTCCTCCAATCCTATCACAGGCTGTAGTGATACTCTAGTTCGAATACCACTACATAAACTCGACCTGCATGGGCCACCACTAAAAACGTGTCACGACCCGCACCCACTGTTAGGGTACGAGAACGTAACAACGCCCAGCCTACGCCGCAGTATCGGCGGTAGAACGCTGTCCTAGGTCAATCATCTAACAATATAAAAGTACCTGTACAGTATATACTCTCCGAATGGAGGTAACATAACAATATACATCTCAATCACATCTAGGGTAGAAGAACGAAAGACAGAATGATAGATAGTAACTCAAAGAGAACCATAGCATAGATGAAATAAGACTAAGTGTCTAAGATACATAACATCCAGAATGTCAACTCATAATACAAGACTAAGAGTCTATACATAACTCAACATCTCAAAATACAACTCAGATGTGAGACAAAAGTAAATATAGGAAAGACTACCTAGGCTAAACTGGTCTAGACTACTGGAACAACATCCTCAGCTGCAGGTGGATCCTGCTGGGGGTCCACAACATAAGTATCATCTAGTCCTGCTCCAAAATAGGTAGACACCAGGCCTCATCCTCATCCTCTGTAATATTTTCAACAGGTCCAATCAGGACGGGAACGAGCACAATACATCTCACGCAGTGCATATCAGGTTAGGAAATACGATACAGGCAATAGAGTAAGATACATGAACTGCTGAAAGGAAATATACGCTGTAAAAGAGATAGCTGTAATGAAATATCTACTGTATATAGAGAACTATGAGTGACTAGTGATGTAGAGCACAAGATAGGCATGTGAATGGCTAGAATTTATACATGATTACACTACTGAGTTTGCACATGATTACACTACTTTGGAATTATTCACATGACCACTTCTACTCCCCCGTTTCCCCAATCAATACACAAGGATCTATACAAGTTACGTTATTGTACATGATATCACATGGGGCCCATGAAAGGGTGCACATGATAGTATACATGAGGGCTCAGTAAACATGAGAGTACATGATCACATGAGTGCACATGAATAATAGAAGCATGGGAGTACATGATGATAGTGAAACACACATAACATGAAGTACCCGATGCTCCCGAGGGGGATAACATCTCATGTAAAGATCCATATAGTACCAATCCGTGTTACCAACGTGACAGCAACAAGTAAAGTAATCTAGAGCAAGAAGTAAAGCCTGAACAAGTATGAAACGGTCAGAGAATGTACTCGCCTGATAACTGAATGTCTGAAGAGGATATACTGTCTGAGGAGAGGTGTCTGGCTCCTAGTCAGAGTAATACAAGTCACAAAGTATCCACAATGATAAAAATAAAGTATACAATGCATACTACATGATTCTAGGTCAAACTGGTCAAAAGTCAACTCTTGGTCAACTCTAATAGTCAACTAGGTCACAGGAAGTCATACTAGGTTACAGGAAATCAAACTAAGTCAATTAAAGTCAAACAAGGTCAAATAGGGTCAAACTAGTTAAACTATCTAGGGTTTAGTCAATCAATGGTCAGACTAGTCAAATACTAGTCAATATGGTCAAGCTAGGTCAATCTAGACTATCTAAGGTACTACACCACAAGGTTAAGTTATAACCAATACCTATACAAGTATACCACATATAAATACATATATATATAATACCAACCTTAATCCTATATTCAAGCTAATCCCATATTCCAATCTCAAGTCATGACTCAACTCTAAGTATCTAACTTAACCCCATACATATCTTATCTACATAGGTCTTCCACAAAACCTAAGTCACAATGATATGCTTATATATAGGTCAAACCTAAACCAACTAGTTAATAGCCTAGGGTTTAGTCAAATCTTAGTCAATAAGTCCTTCTATGTTCATCCAAGCCATTTCTAGGTTAATTTGGTCATGGTTGACCCATAGTTGACTTTGGTCAACAATGGTCAATTATCTAGTCAAAGCTAGGTCAACACTAGTCAACTAGTTAGGGTTTTAGTCAAACTAGTCAAACTAGTTATTTTAGGTCATTCCTAGTCATTTCTAGGTTAACTAGGTCAACTTTGACCTAAGGTTGACTTTGGTCAACCTTTAGTCAACAAGGGTTTCTAGTAGGGTTTTGGCCTTTAGGGTTAACCCCAACCATAGGCCAATAACCTTGGCCATAGGCCATAGCCTAGGTTTCCACATAAACCTATAACTAAAAGTCTCATATATATATATCTATACATATAGTCATACACTATTTAACCTACTACCCACATGCCCATATATGAATATCATATATAATACAACCATATGTATATAATACACTACATATACATATAGAGACCTAATACAATATACATATATATCATGTATATATATATATATATACAATACATATATATATATATATATAACTATACATATATTACATATATATATATATATATATAGGGAAGGGAAGAGAGAGAGAGAGGCTGTGAGACAGTGAGAGAGAGAGGGACTGGAATAGGGTCAGGACAGGGGGGGGGTTTCAGAACCTGGAACCAAAGGCCCCAACTCACACACACACACACAGGATACATATATACATACATATGTATATACATATATAACTACACATACACATAACCTAATCTCCCCAAAATCGACCCACACTCACAAATACGTATATACTACATATATACACACTAAAATACATATATACAATGCATTAATCATATCAAAACAGGTTTGAATTTCATTTCTGAAAAACTGGATTAATCCCAAAATCAGGAAAACTGGACTGTTCATTCGAAAACAGGGTAAACCTAAATTCTCATACAAAACCGAGCTAAGGCTCGATACAAATGGTTGGTAACACTAGCCCCACACATACCCTAGTGTCCTAGGTGCCTGACACGACACCACGACACGACACGGCGTATCCACGGGTTTAAAAACACAAACGGGTAAGTCACAGTGTCACAGCGTCGTGCACGCGTGCACTTAGCTCTAGGACACGACACACGTGTCTAGAAGTCTCGTGCACGTGTGGATAGGTTCGCCTAGGGTTGGTCTAGGGTTTAGGTAGCCTGTCTCGTGTCCACGTGTCCTCAGGACACGGCACGAAACTCCGTATCAGTCGAAGGAAATCGACTGATACTCAGTGTTCTGCACCGCATCGTGCAGCGATGCACACATCTCGTGCTCGCGACACAGGACACGACGCACCTCGTGCTCGTGTCCTCGTGTACGCCAACTATAGGGCTACACTCTCGTGTTCACTACGAGGTGTCATCGTGTCGTGTCCGTGCGACACGAGACACTCGAAGTTGGTGTCTGTGCGTGTGTGCGCTGACTAGCCCGTGTCCAGTGCGAGTGAGATTTCTCACTCGACACGACACGAGGCGACACCAAATTTTGGGGGCATGTGCGCAGACTATTGCCCCCTCATGTCCACAAAATTTCTCGTGTCCTAGTGTCGTGTGTAGGGAGAACTAAGGGGGTGGTAGCAGGGGATTTTTACAGTGTCACTGTGCAGTGTGTCCTGTGTGTTGAAACTGAGAGCTTCGTGTCCAGATTTTGGACACGACACAACCCAACTTGTGCTCAGTGTTTTAGGGTTAGGTTTAGGGTTAGCTAGGCTAGGTTTTTGGTTAAAAAAGATTTACAAAACAGTGAGTAAATATTAATGTGACAGTGAGCTAAAAACAGTAAAATACAATGAAATTTCAATCAGGATACGTGTCCGATACGACACCAAACAATTCCTAGATTTCACCAAACCCTACCCACAACTATATTATAACTATATGCATGCAATAATGAAGAAAAAACAGTATAATAACTAGGTTTAGATATATTTACCTCTATGTGTGAAATGTCTTGAATTTCTACTAAATGAGGGTGTACATCCAATAGCCTCAACTTGTCCTTCCTTGGTGAAACTTGAGTAGCTCACTTCCCTAGGCTCCCTTAGATTGTAGGTGACCTAATGGAGAAAACTAGAGGTTCAAAGCTCTTGAAATGAGAAAGTTATGGCTAAATGAGTGGGGTAGTTTTCTAGGTTTTCTTCTAGGTTTAATTTCCACATGAACTTGGTTTTGAGATCTATGTGTTGGTTATATAGGAAGGGGTGGCAAGGGGGTGTCTTGGGGCTCTCTTGGCCGGCCACACATGGTCAAGGGGTGGTTCAAGTCTTCTAGGCTAAGAGAAGGACTTATGTGCCATAAAATAGATATTTTGCACAATTTAAGCAAAATATCCTTTAAAGGTAGAATTAGATATTTTCATACTTTGACCTAATGAAAATATCTCCCTCTTAGTCATTCTAGGTTAGGAGTTAACTTATAGATTAGGGTAATAGGTTAGGGATTAATAAGTCACTAATCTAAAAGTCCATGAATAGTAAAAATCTCACTAATCCCAAATAATTCCTAGAAAATTACCAAAATACCCCTTAGGCTAAAAACCACTAAAATGATATTCTTAGCCTATGGTCAAGCTCTCATGGTCATGGCAACTTCTAGGTTAGAGAAACTAGGGTTTACACTAAGTTATTCTAACCAAAATCACAAGTCATAAGTCATGACTTAGCATGACTTTAGAAATGGTTTAAATCACACTAATAATCACCAAAGATCATACCATGACTAAAATACCATTAATAAATAATAAAAATAATAAATTTTCAAAAATTCCTAATTTCAGAAAACAGGGTGTTACATTTACACATGATCATCGACGCCTATTTTTAATTCAATTTTCGCACAATGTCCGATTTTTATCCAATCCGGCTCCACCGAGTCCAGTCCAGCTCCATGTTGCCCTCCATCGGGACACCATCATATTTATTCCCTAAAAATATCAATTTCTCATTTTATCTATTCTATTATTTAATGGGAAATTTTCCTTGAATTTAATCCTAAAGGAATGACCTATTTTTCCTACAATAGTTTCTAGCCCTTGGATCCTCCTACTTTTAAATCATCACCATTCAATTTCCCCCATGAAATTTCTCCACACTCCACAGCCAAGTTGGCCAGCCCTAATTCCTAGGGAAGTCCTTTTCATCTCTCCCTCTCCCTCATTTAATGTTATCTCTCTTTCTCTCTCTCCTTTCTATTATCTACCACAACAAAACAACCACAACACCACCACCATCAGCTTCCACCCCGAGCACCAACCTGACCACCTCATCTCCCTGGCCCAGCCTCGCCGTCGGCCACCGCCGACCACCCCACAGAGCTCTCCTCCTCCTCTCCTCCACTCCAGCATAGCCATCACCACCACTTTAATCTTTCCCGACACCATTCCTCCAAGCCCGAGCCGCACCACCACCGTGTGCATGGCTGTGCCGCCGCGCCGCCCCTGGCCTCGCTGGGCCAGGCTCGCCAGCGCGCAGTTGCCGCCGTGGCCGGGTCGACCTCCCCGCGCTGCAACAGCAGCTCCAGCAGCAGCTCGTGGCGCGCAGGCGCGCACGCACGCGCGCACGTGGGCCGCCGTCGTGCACCACCGTGTGGGCCGTCGTGGCCCCCTGGCCATGTATGCGAACTCAGGCGAGCCTCCCCTGACGGCCACCGTCCTCCGGGACGCGCCGTCGAGGTGATTCGTGCGTTTTGCACGACGTCCCGTCGTGACGCGCGCGAGATTGAGTCCGTTTTGGCGCTCCATTGCAGCGACTTCGCGCACATTTTCCCGGAGATCCGACCGTTGGATCGGTGATTTCTTTGCTCCATCGCAATCTCGATATATCCACCTTCATTTCTGTTAATTTTCGTCCGTTAATTTTATCGTTTGATACATGAAAACCGGCCACCAAGTTGACCATTTAAATTATATTAAATTTGGACAGTTTCGCGGGGCCAACTTCGTCAGCTTGTATCTCCTCCACCGCAGCTTCGTTTGGCGTGTTACCAGATCCGGTGCAAAGCTGGTATAACCCTCTTACTAGCCCTCCAGTTTCGTTTCATTGTGAGCTTGTTTGATTGGTTGAATTCGACGCCAAAGTTGGTCGTCCGAATTCATAATTTCCAACTTGTAAAATTCCATTTTGAACACGGGACTCCAGATTTCATTTCTGACACCACCATTAAACTTGTGGCGTCGTTCTGGCATGTTTTTATATAAAATTTGTTAGATTTGGAGAACGTGGGCCCGGGCACGTTTTTCGGTGCAAAGCGGGTCCCACTTTCTGGGTCAACGGTACTTTTTGACGCCGGCTCATCGAAATCCAATTCCGGATATACCGATGAGTTCGTATCATCATTCTGGACTCGTTGACATATAATTTGCTAGGTTTTGGTGGACATTGGGTCTGGCACGCATTTCGGTGCAAGTCGGATACCAATATCCGGGTCAACGGGTCATTTTGAGATCGGCTCATCGGAATCCAATTTCGGAGATACCGTTGAGTTCGTATCACCATTCTGGACTCATTGACAGGTAGTTTGCTGAGTTTTGAGAACTTTGGCTCCGGCACGCATTTTCGTGCAAACCGGAATTCCAAGTTCTGGTCAACGGGCCAAAATGAGATCGGGTCAACGGAATCCAATTCTGGAGATACCGTTGGGTTCGTATCGTCATTCTGGTTGCGTGGACATATAATTTGCTATATTTTATAGACTTGTTTTCTTGCACATTTTTTGGTGCAAAACGGCTCCGACACGGACACAGTTTTAACCCGAAATTACCTTTTTGCCCTTGTGTCCAAATTGGACCGTTGGGTAGGCTATCCTAGCTAATTTAACCATACTGGACACGTTGGCGATGTTCATTTCATCGTCCGGCAATGTTTGTTGATAATTTCTCTGAACTTTACCTTTTTATAATTAATTAATAATTAATTCATATAATGTTCGTATTTCAGGATTAGTACAATGAAACTGAGATCAGTCAATTCCAGTGATCTCACATCGCTGAAATTGGCAAGTTGGATACGTGGATCACTATAATTAGATTATCAACTTTACAAATAATCTTCTTATCTCGATTTACGTGCCGTAAGTTTCGACGTACAAATAACGAAGTACACTTTATATTAGACTAGAATTGACCCTGATTGACCTAAGTTCACCAGTTGACCCAAAGTCAACTGTAAGTCAACACTTGACCTAGTTTGACTAGATTATTGACCAGAGTCGACCTAGAGTTGTTTTGACTTAGAAGAACCTAGAATAATGTAGATTGATTATAGAGATTCATTTATTACAACTTGAACACCTTGTAACCTGTGTTGCTTTAAATAGGACTCTGTGGCTTCAGTGGGACCCCCCTATACTTATCAGCTGTTCAGGTTATCGAGGCGAGTACATTCTCTGATCATTTCATATCCTGCTTAGAATTATTACCTGCAGTAGATTACTTTACTTGTACTTTCACGTTGGTCACACGGATTGGTACTATATGGATCTCTACATGCGATGTTATTCCCTTCGGGAGCATCGGGTACATTGTGCTTGTGCGTTTCACTTACATCATGTACTCCTGTGCTTCTATTTTACATGTGCACTCCTGTGAATCTTGTACTCTCATGTTCACGGAGCCCCCATGTATACTATCATGTGCACCCTATATGGGCCCCATGTGATATCCTGTGCAATAACATAACCTGTTTAGATCCTTGTGTATTGATTGGGGATACGGGGGAGTGCTAGTAGTCGTGTGAACAATTCCTTTGTAGTGTAGATTCCTGTGCACCTCGATATCCTGTGCAAATCTGTCCTGTTCACATGTGCTATCTCGTACTCTGACTCACTAGTCACTGTTAGTTCTCTATGTATAGTAGATATTTACATTACAGTTCTCTTCCTGTTTACATACTGCTTTTCTTCAGAACCTGTATCTTACTTTACTGCATGTTATATGTTTTCTAACCTGCTATGATCTGTTGAGATGTACTGTGCTCGCTCCAGTCCTGACTGGACCTGTTGATAAATTTTACAGATAGCCTGGAGGTGCCTGCTAGCCTAGAGGAGACACATTAGAGGTTGTTAGGTAGTTATTTCATTTTGTCTGGAGTTGTATTTACTTTGTGGATTACTGTATTAAGTTTTGAGAATTATTTCTGGGTTTATGTATCTTAGGCACTTAGACTTCTATCTCCTGTATCTATTTTGGATTTCATGTTTATCTATCTTTATCATGCTCTACCTTAGATGTGATTGAGGTTGTATCTGCTATGTCACCCCCATTCGGGGAGTATAAATTGTTTAGTCTTATACTGTTAGATGCATTGAGACCTATGACAGCGTTTTACCGCCGACACTGCGGTGTAGGCTGGGCGTTGTTACGTTCTCGTGCCCTAACTCTAGGATGCGGGTCGTGACACGTTTTTAGTGGTAGCCCATGCAGGTCGAGACTAAAGTGTAGTGGTATTCGAACTAGAGTACCACTACAGCCTGCAGTAGGATTAGGATATATTTTGAAGGTACTCAATCACAGTTAGGAACCCTTGAGAGATTCCCGGGACGACCCTGGAGAATCTTATTTAACTTCGATTTGAAAACTCTCTTTTTCCCTTGATTTAATTTATTTTACTTTTGTTGTTAAATTTGATTTTTACGGATTATTGTTGAATTTGAGTTTGTATTTATTTTGATGGAAGATTTTCGAATTTTGAATTTTGATGATAGTTGTTGCATTCGAGTTTGTATTTTGATGAATTTTGTTCATTTGAATTTTGATGTTCGTTAATAAAATTTTGATTTAATTTTTGAGTATTCATTGTTGATTTAATTTGATTTTTTTTGGCAAGATGAAATTATATGGGCTAGGTCATCTATGTTATGGAATCTAGTCTTCTATAGTCACATTAGCCAGCATGGTGAGGACATATAGTCTGACTCTGGATGTATTTCTCGGGTGTGGGAATTTAAGGTTTTCGCAGCCAAGCATGCGGCACCGCAAAAATGTTAAATACCTTGATTCTAGAGATATGTGCATAAGTCAAGGGCTCTGTGATTATCGTAGCCTTGCTTACTAGTATGACGAGGATTTAGAGTACCATGATTTTGGATAGACACATATGATTATCAGATTGTGCTTAAAATATTTTGAACATGTTTTCTCTACTTTTTCTCAGTCATTCAAAAAAAAAGAATTATTGTTTGTTGTTTTGCCTAGTTTCTTGTCATTTAACTTAAGAGTATGTTTAGTTGTTTTCATAAACCTTTGTGTAACTTCTTCTATGAATTTTTCTTAATACAATGAATTGATGATTTTGCTAGACTTTACCTTGGATTTGATAATTTACCTCTGGGTTTCAAAATGGTTTTTTTTAAACAGATAAGCAAAACAGATTTTATCGTTATTTCTTCTTGCTATTATTCTTGTATTAAGTAATAATAATAAAACTGTCTTGATTTTGTCAATCGCCTGCTTGCAATCTTGGTAGGAATCTGAATGTTAGTCTTAACGCAGAATTAATTTTATTGGGACATGAGAATATGTATATGAATATATATAGCAGACACTTGCCTAACACGTATGCATGCTACACTTGATTTTTTTCACATATCTAGATAATATTGAAATGTCATTAATGTTAAATTTTCAAAATCCCAATGTTTTTGGCTTTCTGCTTTTCCAGTTTAAATTCGTAATTTAAATATAAATTTCATGTTATTAGTTTTGTCTACATAACTGCACGTGTATAATATCTACAGGATTTTAATTTTTAGAGAAATTGGTGAAGTTATGTTAAATTTGTAAAATTTAAGACTGTGTATATATTAACCCTTAATGTTGAGTTTCCAAATGTTTAGTTTAAATTACTGTTTTATTTTCTTAGTATAATATTTAGAGCTGCGTACATTGTTGTAAGTAGGAATATAAATTTAAGTTTTGTATTCTTACATGTTAGTTTGTGATAAACATTGAGTTGGGTTTTAATGTTCAAGTTCTCCAAAATTCTGAAAACTAGTTACATGTTAACATTTTTACATTGATTTCCATGTTTAGTTAAATTTCAGATTTAATATATAATATTGAACTGTATGCGTAGATAAATGTATTGGTAATATGTTAGGATTTCATTTCTATCATGCTAGGATGTATTGGGAGCATTGAGATTAGTTGTGATATTTCGGACTCCTAAATTTTGAAATTACATTATGTTCATATTTTCCATGGTTTAAATGTTAGCTTGTTTTCAGATTTTATATGTAAATGTTGAACTAAAACTGGATTTAACCTTTCAATACTAAGCTATAACCCTGTACAAGGATACACACACACACTCTAACATAGTATATACTGTCATTTTAACCTTACCTTTCCCCTCTATGTTAGGATTATATATCTATAAGGATATATATAGAGTTTTGCATATATGTTATAACGTATATAGTTACATGGCTAAGTCTCTACCTTTTATATATATAAATGGTTAAACATGCATGTTATGATTAAATAGGTTGTATATTGTAGATTGTTAAACCATATGCCATGAGTAATGTAACTGGACAGCTATTGTTTGAAACCCAAATCCTCGTATACACCTTCATGTATATTCACGTACACCAACGTCTGCTATCTAACCATATGAACCTGTTCATATACACCCATACACACACAAACCACCTAATATTACATGATGCTAGTATTCCCTCTCTAACGCTCTCTCTGTATATATATTGTGATTGGATTTCAATGCAAGTGACTTTCGATTCTTTAACTTGTGATTTTGATTTTCTTGGGATAGTATTTTTTTCAGATGATTGGTAGTCACCTTCCTTTATTTTTTTTATGAGTACCAGTTTTCATATAGGGTGGTAGACAATTTTATAGTTTTGATGGTTGTTGTTTCTGTGTCTTTCTATTTTAGCACCCTGGATTGCTTGTGTGTTTGATACCCTATGACCGGTGGTTAGCATGACTAGTAAACCTAGATGAGACTTCACTGTCACCGTATGCCATGACCCCGGATATTGTCTTTTATTTGATGGTATGATTTGTTTAAGTTCTGGGACTTTGATTTTGGGGGTTTGACCTAGAGGGAGTAGGGACATTTTAATTTCGAGGACGAAATTTTTATAAGGTGGGTAGGATGTGAGCACCCTGAATTTCGGGTTATTTTTTTATTTTATTTATTTTCCTGATTGATTTTTATTTCGATAAATAATTTATTCTGTATTTTTCCTTAAGTGTACTTTCCCGTGCCATTGATATTTGGAGTATCAGGGATGTTCAACTCTGGAAATCTTCTTCACGAGTTTTGGAGTGGACACGATTACCTTCGTGACGGTATATGGTGTCCTACTAAAACTTGTTCCCTTGTGCTCTTTCTGCTTCGCTGAACTTCGGGTCGGTTTAGACCATTTGAATGATATTTATTTTCCCACTCTTTTCCTTGATCATTTTCAGCCCGTTACCATGACATTTAAATTGGGAGCGCCAGACCAGTCATTTCCTTGAAACCAACTCCTCATTGATGATCTGCTCGAGACGCTCGTCACCCATGACCTTCGTTTCCCACTCAGATACGTCATTTTGAGCTCCATTTGATTCGCACAATTTTCCCGACACGTGACCCGATTTTATTTCACGCCACGGCGTCACATCCATTTTCCAACTTGATTTGTGGGTCCCCTGTCGACCAAAACCTGTCCGCCCCAACTATGGACATGGCCCACTTTGAGCCTACTATCCGTCCGCCACTTGTGTCCCATTATTTGGAATCCCATGTGCTACTTATTTACACATGATCATCGACGCCTATTTTTAATTCAATTTTTGCACAATATCCGATTTTAATCCAATCCGGCTCCACCGAGCCCAGTCCAGCTCCATGTTGCCCTCCATCGGGACACCCTCATATTTATTGCCCAAAAATATCAATTTTTTATTTTATCTATTTTATTATTTAATGGGAAATTTTCCTTGAATTTAATCCTAAAGGAATGACCTATTTTTCCTACAATTGTTTCTAGCCCTTGGATCCTCCTACTTTTAAATCATCACCATTCAATTTCCCCCATGAAATTTCCCCACACTCTACAGCCAAGTTGGCCGGCCCTAATTCCTAGGAAAGACCTTTTCATCTCTCTCTCTTCCCCATTTAATGTTATCTCTCTTTCTCTCTCTCCTTTCTATTCTCTACCACAACAAAACAACCACAACACCACCACCATCAGCTTCCACCCCGAGCACCAACCCGACCACCTCATCTTCCTGGCCCAGCCTCGCCGTCGGCCACCGCCGACCACCCCACAGAGCTCTCCTCCTCCTCTCCTCCACTCCAGCATAGCCATCACCACCACTTTAATCTTTCCCGACACCATTCCTCCAAGCCCGAGCCGCACCACCACCGTGTGCATGGCTGCGCCGCCGCGCCGCCCCTGGCCTCGCCGGGCCAGGCTCGCCAGTGTGCAGTCACCGCCGTGGTCGGGTCGACCTCCCCGTACTGCAACAGCAGCTCCAGCAGCAGCTCGTGGCGCACAGGCGCGCACGCACGCGCGCGCATGGGCCGCCGTCGTGCACCGCCGTGTGGGCCGCCATGGCCCCCTGGCCATGCGCGCAAAATCAGGCGAGCCTCCCCTGACGGCCACCGTCCTCCGGGACGCGCCGTCGAGGCGATTCGTGCGTTTTGCACGACGTCCCGTCGTGACGCGCGCGAGATTGAGTCCGTTTTGGCGCTCCGTCGCAGCGACTTCGCGCGCGTTTTTTTCGGAGATCCGACCGTTGGATCAGCGATTTCTTCGCTCCGTCACAATCTCGGTATATCCACCTTCATTCCTGTCAATTTTTGTCCGTTAATTTTATTGTTTGATACATGAAAACCGGCCACCAAGTTGACCGTTTAAATTGTATTAAATTTGGACAGTTTCGCGGGGGCCAACTTCGTCAGCTTGTATCTCCTCCACCGCAGCTCCGTTTGGCGTGCTACTAGATCCGGTGCAAAGCTGGTATAACCCTCTTACTACCCCTCCAGTTTCGTTTCATTGTGAGCTTGTTTGATTGGTTGAATTCGACGCCAAAGTTGGTCGTCCGAATTCGTAATTTCCAACTTGTAAAATTCCATTTTGAACACGGGACTCCAGATTTCATTTCTGACACCACCATTAAACTTGTGGCGTCGTTCTGGCATGTTTTCATATAAAATTTGTTAGATATGGAGTACGTGGGCCCGGGCACGTTTTTCGGTGCAAAGCGGGTCCCACTTTCTGGGTCAACGGGACTTTTTGACGCCGGCTCATCGGAATCCAATTTCGGATATACCGATGAGTTCGTATCGTCATTCTGGACTCGTTGACATATAATTTGCTAGGTTTTGGTAGACATTGGGTCTGGCACGCATTTCGGTGCAAGTCGGATACCAATATCCGGGTCAACGGGTCATTTTGAGATCGACTCATCAGAATCCAATTCCGGAGATACCGTTGAGTTTGTATCACCATTCTGGACTCGTTGACAGGTAGTTTGCTGAGTTTTGAGAACTTTGGCTCCGGCACGCATTTCCATGCAAATCGGAATTTCAAGTTCTGGTCAACGGGCCAAAATGAGATCGGGT
The DNA here is from genome assembly GCA_029216955.1 of Iris pallida. Classification (NCBI taxonomy): domain Eukaryota; kingdom Viridiplantae; phylum Streptophyta; class Magnoliopsida; order Asparagales; family Iridaceae; genus Iris; species Iris pallida. The sequence continues at coordinate 8,781,694 of JANAVB010022999.1, forward strand.
CAACGGAATCCAATTCTGGAGATACCGTTGGGTTTGTATCGTCATTCTGGTTGCGTGGACATATAATTTGCTATATTTTATAGACTTGTTTTCTTGCACATTTTTCGGTGCAAAACGGTTCCGACACGGACACCGTTTTGACCCGAAATTACCTTTTTGCCCTTGTGTCCAAATTGGACCGTTGGGTAGGCTATCCTAGCTAATTTGACCATTTTGGACACGTTGGCGATGTTCATTTCATCGTCCGGCAATGTTTGTTGATAATTTCTCTGAACTTAACCTTTTTATAATTAATTAATAATTAATTTATATAATGTTCGTATTTCGGGATTAGTACAATGAAACTGAGATCAGTCAATTCCAGTGATCTCACATCGCTGAAATTGGCAAGTTGGATACGTGGATCACTATAATAAGATTATCAACCTTACAGATAATCTTCTTATCTCGATTTGCGTGCCGTAAGTTTCGACGTGCAAATAACGAAGTACACTTTATATTAGACTAGAATTGACCCTGATTGACCTAAGTTGACCAGTTGACCCAAAGTCAACTGTAAGTCAACACTTGACCTAGTTTGACTAGATTAATGACCAGAGTCGACCTAGAGTTGTTTTGACTTAGAAGAACCTAGAATAATGTAGATTGATTATAGAGATTCATTTATTACAACTTGAACACCTTGTAACCTGTGTTGCTTTAAATAGGACTCTGTGGCTTCAGTGGGACCCCCCTATACTTATCAGCTGTTCAGGTTATCGAGGCGAGTACATTCTCTGATCATTTCATATCCTGCTTAGAATTATTACCTGCAGTAGATTACTTTACTTGTACTGTCACGTTGGTCACACGGATTGGTACTATATGGATCTCTACATGCGATGTTATCCCCCTCGGGAGCATCGGGTACATTGTGCTTGTGCGTTTCACTTACATCATGTACTCCTGTGCTTCTATTTTATATGTGCACTCCTGTGAATCTTGTACTCTCATGTTCACGGAGCCCTCATGTATACTATCATGTGCACCCTATATGGGCCCCATGTGATATCCTGTGCAATAACTTAACCTGTTTAGATCCTTGTGTATTGATTGGGGATACGGGGGAGTGCTAGTAGTCGTGTGAACAATTCCTTTGTAGTGTAGATTCCTGTGCACCTCGACATCCTGTGCAAATCTGTCCTGTTCACATGTGCTATCTCGTACTCTGACTCACTAGTCACTGTTAGTTCTCTATGTATAGTAGATATTTATATTACAGTTCTCTTCCTGTTTACATACTGCTTTTCTTCAGTACCTGTATCTTACTTTACTGCATGTTATATGTTTTCTAACCTGCTATGATCTGTTGAGATGTACTGTGCTCGCTCCAGTCCTGACTGGACCTGTTGATAAATTTTACAGATAGCCTGGAGGTGCCTGCTAGCCTAGAGGAGACACATTAGAGGTTGTTAGGTAGTTATTTCATTTTGTCTGGAGTTGTATTTACTTTGTGGATTACTGTATTGAGTTTTGAGAATTATTTTTGGGTTTATGTATCTTAGGCAATTAGACTTCTATCTCCTGTATCTATTTTGGATTTCATGTTTATCTATCTTTATCATGCTCTACCTTAGATGTGATTGAGGTTGTATCTGCTATGTCACCCTCATTCGGGGAGTATAAACTGTTTAGTCTTATACTGTTAGATGCATTGAGACCTAGACAACGTTCTACCGCCGACACTGCGGTGTAGGCTGGGCGTTGTTACGTTCTCGTGCCCTACTCTAGGGTGCGGGTCGTGACAATTAATGATTAGTGGACTAGCCTAGCCTATTTATTGGACTCATGATTAGTGAACCCAATTAGATTTGACATGACAGTTGGACCAACACTTTAGACTAGACCTATTTTGACTCTATTAAGTCATTCTATTTAATAAAAAGGGATTAGTCTAATTACCATAATAGGATTAGAAGCTTCTACTAATTAGATTAGCCTTCATGATAATCTTGGAGGGGTATTTTGGACTTTGTACATGGCATAAAGGTGAGGAGTGTGGCCGACCTTATCTTATTAAGGAGAGCCCTCTCTCTTTTACTCCTTATTTGTGCTAATTTATTCTCATTTGGTGTTCTTTCCCAAATTGATTCTTCTCTCACCAATTTCCTTCAATTCCTTCCCAATCCTCTTCATTTCCATTCCTTGGAGGAGCCTAGGAGCTTTGGGGCAAGGAGCATTAGTGGAGGAGGCTATGGCTAGGAGTTCATGTCCAAATCGTGTCCATTGGGCTTTGTATTAGGAATCCATTTCCCAATAGGCATACATCTATATTTTTCCTCTATGTAGACTCTAATTGTTCAATTTGACCATTAGAAATCTACCCATGGACTAGGACTACCCATAGGAGGAAGAAATTGGCTCTAATGACTCTTTATGTGGAAGTTACTTTGACTTTTGTGCCAAATTTAGGGAAAATTCGAAATTGGTGCACCAAGTGTTTGTTATTTGGTAATTTAGATATATATAGATTTATGTTAGTTGTCTGTGGCTAGATGCGTGTCGACAATTGAATACGAGTAGGCAGTATCATGATACGTTATGGCACGAAGTCATTTTGGGATTTTTTTCTCTCCGATACTTGTGACACCCATATCAAATTCTCCACGACACATTGTATTAGCTATGTATTAATCTAATTATGCTTCAATCTTTGTTTTAGATATGTTCATGTAATTTGGGTAGAGTCAGACAGTGTTTGGTATAGGTATCTAGGGTGTATCACAAGAGTATCATAGATTAGTGAGATACTAGGATGGTGCACACCAAGTGTTTGGTATTATGCATATATGTGAGTGTCGTACATGTCATTGTGTCTCATGTATCATATCGAATAGGATATATATATATATATATATATATATATATATATATATATATATATATATATATATATATATATATTGAACAAGGGATCGTTATTGATATATGGGCGCAAAATGCCGAAGCCTATGCAAGTAAACGCGCCAAGCGCGAACAGACAAAAGAAAACCCAAAAGGGGCCAGAAGCCAAAAAGAAGCAAGCTGGCCCGGACACTAGGTTAGGCCAACGCCTTCCAAAACTGGTCCGTAGAATGTGTGCATCGCCTGCTGAGCTTCTGGATTTGTCGGAGGACTTCCCTGTTCAGTTGTAAGTGGTTGTATTGGCTACCTTCGTACTTATATTTGTTTTGGTTCTTCTAAACACCCAAATTCCGACGGCTACGACGATTTGATGCCCGTGAGAGTCACCCCAGCTTGCGAGGATATCGTTCAGGCCCCCGGTGTCACCCCCACTTTCCTGAATATGGCTAATATAGTCATTTACATTATTTAATTATTTTAATGTTATTTAAATTATTAATGTTAGTGTTTTTATATTATTAGTTAAATAAGTATTTTGTTGATATAGGTAAATATATGTTCAATAAGTTATTATAGAACTTTTAATATAATTACCTTGATGATTAAAACGACTATATTTTTTTTTTTGATAAATGTATGTATAGACAATTGAGTTATTTTTTAAAGTTTTTTAAATATATTTAATAAATATAAGGTACAAATATTATTTTTGTATATAAATAATTTTAGGATATTTTATATAAATTTTCTATTTATTATTTCATACATAGAGTATATATATATATATAAATATTATATTATATATGCATAAATGAAAAAGAAATTATTTTTAAATATAAATATGTATAAAGGGGAGAATATTTAATGGGTTTATATAAATAAATATATACGTATACGTGTATATATATATATATATATATATATATATATATATATATATATATTATATATATATATATATATATATATTTATATATATATATATATATATATATATATATATACTATATGTATATATGTGTATGTATGTATGTATGTATGTATGTATGTATGCATGTATTTATGTTTGTGTGTATAAATATATAATATATATATTATATATACATATATATATATATATATATATATATATATATATATATATATATATATATATATATTAGTATAAGTGTTAAAGAAAGAAAAGAAAAAGAAAAAGAGAAAGAAAGAAAGAAAGAATAGAATAAAAAAAACAATAAACAAACACATGCACGCCCCACCCCCCGAATTGTAAGCAGCTTGCTGCTGCATTAAAAATCCGAGCCTTGCCCCCCCCCCCCCCCCCCCCCCCCCCCCCTTCCTTATTAAGCCGAGCGGACCAAACCGAACGAGACCGTATATATATATATTATATATATTTTTAAAGAGAGAGAGAGAGAGAGAGTTTTTTTCACAAAAATCAAACCCTAGCCGTCACTCCCAACCCAACGTACACCCCGACGTCACCGGCTACCAACCCGGGGCCGTCCATCGCCGAAAAAAGTGCAATGAGCATCCCACTCGTGCGCGGAAACTGTCAGCGAAGAGCCAACTTCGGAGCGACGTTTCGTCGCACACGCTCGATATATTTCCGAGTCGTTTCTTCCGGTTTGATCCCAACATATACCCCTTTAATTTTCTTCAAATAGTTCGTGCCGATTCACACCATGTGCGACGAAAAACGAGTTCCAAAATCGAGAAAAAATTCGATTTTCTGGGTTTAGAAACTGTCCCGAAACATCAACTTCGTGGCCGATTTGTGACCAGCATGTTGCAAGTTTTCAAAATCGGTTTGAAGAGACTTGGAGACAACATATAGGACTTTAAAACCTTTTTTGTAGAACTGAATTTCATGCACTGTACAGAAAGTTATTGATTTGTGAAGTTGGAGAAAAAAACTGATTTTCAAAAGTGGATTTTTAGAAAAATTGTCCCGATACGCCGTCCGTCCCGTCAATCCGGGCGACGTTGTTGCGAACCGAAAGCATCGAAAGTTGCGTATCGACTTCGTGGTCGTGTGGGCTTTGACGGAATTCAAATTGGTCGCGTGTGCACGACGAATTTGATGCGTATCCGTCAAAAATTCACCGTATCGACCTTTTGCATATTTGCAATTACTTTGTGCACACTCATCAAATCGCGACGAAACTTGCGCCATTGGACTCGAAATATTTTTCTGGTCCTGTATGCCAAGTTTGGTCCGATTCTGAGACCGTTGATCGGGACGCCATTTTGGCGGGCCCACAATCCCACTCAATGGGTGATTTTGTGCACAGCCCACCGGAATCCACAATTGGACATACCATTGGGTTCGTCTCGTCAAATCGGACCTGTAGACATATAGTTTGATGACTTTAGAGACCGTAGATTCTGGCACGTTTTTCGGTACAAAGTGGGTCCAACGGCGGACACCATTTTGACTCGAAATTACCGTTTTGCCCCTGTGTCCAGAATTGGACTTATGGGTCGACGTTTCTAGCTAATTTGAACATTCTGAGAATATCGGTAATGTCTGTTTCAGCATTAGGAGACAGTTGTGCGAGTTGACCGTTCGTGGCTCATTGAGTGGGTGGTAGTTTCGATTTTCTCAGCTCAGGACGACAGGCGAGTACATTCTCTGATAGTTTTTATTATCTTGATATCTACTATATCCGATTCAGTTGTAGTGTTATACTTGATTCTCGACACGAGGATACACGGACTAGTATACGTGAATCTCGTCATGAGATGTCATTCCTGGTTTACCTGGTATATGAGTACATTGTTCGATATTGTTTCCTGTACTTGTATAGACACTGATTTGGGAGTGGGCTGGCCCCCTGCTCTTCGAATTCTGTGTCATGACCTGTCATGTCTGGATTCATTATACTACTCGGGGATGGAGAGTTATTAGAGGTTATGTTATCATTACCCCTACTTGTTTATTACTTGTGCATAGCTCCACCCTCACCACACGTAGGGTGTAGCCTGACCTTATACTACTTGTGCATAGCTTTCCATTTTGGCCGGCCTGATCCCTACATTATTATACTACCTGTGCATAGCCGGTCAAATGGAACAGCCTGATCTTGACCCAAGCCGATCACATAACGCTCTAATATCTCATGGCACTTTATTTTTATGTTTACATCATACCTCAGTTTACTTTCCATTGTTTATATTCCAGTTTCATCTTATATATCTCACACATGACATGATTTACAGTTCTCTTGTACCGTTTACTTTCAGTCTTGATATTCCATCTTGTATTTCATTATGATTGTCTCTTATAGTATTTGTCAATTCACATGGAACTACTGTTGGCGTTTGTACTTTCTCATATCCTGACAGGATAACCCCCGTTGTTTTTCAGAGGATTTAGATGCAGATTGCCAGACCTACTACGGGTTTGGCATAGATGGAGCCTACGACCAGGACCTGCCTGTGGACCCGGTGCTCGTAGAGGACGCACCGCCAGTAGTGACCTAGTTCACCTAGATTTTGTCTTGATTACATTCTAGTTTGATACTTTGAGACTTGCAGTATTTATTTTGGGATATTATTTTATGTCTTGGTCTCTGAACTTTTGACTGTGGCTCGGCACTATTTCAGACCATTTATCTTTATCTTTATCTTTATCTTTATCATTATCATCGTGTTTATCTTCCTTAGAATTATGTGATTGAGTTATGAATATATTCCTCCGTGCGGAGATGACAGGTTATATTTTGTGTCTTAGATTCTATATATTCTAGATGACCTTTACAGCGTTCTACCGTCGATACTGTGGCGTAGGCTGGACGTATCCACGTGCTCGTGCCCCTAAACAGGGTGCGGGTCGTGACACATTTTCATGGTGGCCCATGCAGGTCAGAGTCGCAACTAGTGCGATTTCGTAATGGTGCTCGACTTAGAGTGCTAATTACGAGCCTGCTGTTAGGATATAGGTTTTAGGTTATGATAGGAGTTACTCAATCACATATTAGGAAACTCCAATCTTTTGATTTCCATGACAAACTCTTCTTGCATTTCGAAATAAATTGTCCTTCCTTGATGATATCCTATCAGGTGACATATTGATCTCTTTGCTTAGGACTTTTGAGAGATTCCTGGGACGACCCTTCAGAATCTTGGTTGAACGTCAATTTGAAATCCTTTTCTCTTGTTTTTGTTCACCCTTGCTCCTTATTATTGAATTTGATTTTGATGGATCATCATTGATTTTGATTGTCATCTCGATATGAGTTTTATGGCCCGAGTTACGGTATCTTTTGATAACATATGTTGACGGAATAACAGGGAAGGTAAAATGTCTACTTGGTTATGGAACCTGGAGTTTATCGCAGCTATATTAGCTGGCGTAGCGAAAACGTAGGGACCTGACTTTGGATGTACATATCTTGGTTATGAGATTTGGGATTTCTTGCAGCCATACTAGTCGACGTGGCGAGGATCCCAGACATGATTATAGAGGTGCATACCCAGTTATGGAATCTACTGTTTATCGTAGCCTTGCTTACTGGCGTGGCGAGGATTCTGAGTATCATGATTTAGGACAGACGTGTATGATTATCAGATTGTATCATGAGAAGGGTCGTAACATGTCATCTCTATCATTCACTTCTATTATTATAGATTTTGTTCCAGCCTCAATTAGCTTAGGAGTAAGGATACTTTCGGTTCTTTAATCCAGGTCCTTCTAGATTCTCATTTTATTATAGGTTCTTCGTAGTGTGATGGCTTAGTGATTTACAATTGGTCTGTGTCCTTAAGTAATTGTGTTAATAGTTTAGAGTATGGTTAGGAAGTATTGTATATGATTGTTGATAATTAAATATAGATGAGAAATCTTAGGGTGATTAATAAGTGTTATGGTATGAGTTGCCCCAGATGCCAGAATAGAAGGTGTACCCTAGTAGTTAGAAACAAAGTATTTCAAGTGTTATAGAAGTTTAGGCACCAACAGTTTAGTGTCTAGTTAGAGGAGAGACATGAGCAACCTAGTATATGGGTACCATCTAAGTATCATATAGATGAGTTAGTACCTTGTGTAGACGGCGTCAAGACTTGGGTAGACACCCTGGAGAGAGTATCCTAGATAGACGAATGTTCATCCGTGACTTTGATTTCTGGAGCGTCAGATATGTCAACCTCTGGAAACTTCCTTCATGAGTTTTTAGTAGACAAGATTATTTTTATTTTGATATATCATGTCCCACTCAAACTCGTGCTTTTGTACTATCTTTGTATCGCACAACTTTCAGATCAATTTAGGCCATTGACCATTCCTACTTTTATTTATGATTATCATATGCACATTGTTATGACTTTTAATTTAGAAGAACAAGAATAGTTGCTTTCTCAAAACCAACTTTATATGCATGATCTAGACAAGACACCCTATGCCCATGACCTTCGTGTCCCACTCAGGCATACCATCTTCTGCTTTATTTTATCACACGAGTTTCCTGACACAAGACCCAATCCTTATTCACCCCACGAACTCACTTTTATTTTTTACTCGAATTGGGGGCACCGTTTCGACCAAAACTTGTTGACCCAAAATATGGACACGACCCACATTAAGCTACTACCCACATGATACTTGTGTCCCATTCAACTGAGCCCCTTATGCTACTTATTTACCCGCATTCATTTGAGGAAGACAATAGAAGGTAGTATCCCATAAGTATAGTATAACATCCTGGATAAAGTATGCCAGTAAGTTGAGATCTTCACGGATAACAAGAGCTTGAAGTACGTGTTCACCCAGAAAGAATTGAACATGAGGCAGAGGCGCTGGCTTGAGCTGATGAAGGACTTCAATATCTCTTTGCAGTACCATCCAGGAAGGGCCAACGTAGTTGCAGATGCCTTGAGCAGGTATCCAGTCGCTATGTATTCGACGACAGATCGTCACCTATTGGCCGATCTGGATAGTTTGGGTATCGAGGTGATCGTTCCGGGCATGGAGGTTCAGATGTGGGGTTTACAGATTCAGTCTGCGTTGATGGACAGAGTAAGATCAGCACAGTTTGATGACGTAGCCCTGAGGAGCATCAGGGAGCAAGTGCTGGCAGGATTGCTAGATAATTTCTCTATAGCCGAAGATGGGTTACTGAGGCACAGTACTAGATTGTGCATTTCGAGTGGAGAGCTTCGGAAAGAGATTCTGTAGGAAGCAGTTGTTCCCAGTACTCTATGCATCCTGGAGCCAACAAGATGTACAGAGACCTGAGGGAGCACGTATGATGGTATCGCATGAAGCGAGAGGTAGCTCAGTTTGTATCTCGATGCTTAGTATGCCAGTAGGTGAAAGCCGAGAGACAGAGGCCAGGTGGTCTGTTTCAGCCACTACACATTCCAGAGTGGAAGTGGGATCACATCACTATGGACTTTGTATATGGACTTCCACGATCTTCAGGAGGGAAAGACGCAATTTGGGTCATCGTTGATAGATTGACCAAATTGGCCCACTTTTTGCCTTTCAAGGTGGGATTATCTACGGAGAAGCTGGCAGAGATATATGTACGGCAGATAGTCAGATTGCACGGAATTCCGGTGAGCATAGTCTCGGATCGGGATAGTCGTTTCACTTCCCACTTTTGGAGGAGTTTGCATACTAGCTTGGGCACTCAGCTCAAGTTCAGCACCGCGTATCACCCCCAGACAAACGGACAGTCGGAGAGGACCATCCAGACACTCGAGGATATGCTTCACACTTGTGTGTTAGACTTCGGGAGATCTTGGGAGGAATATCTTCACCTGGTAGAGTTTGCTTACAATAACAGCTATCAGGCCAGTATAAAGATGTCGCCATTTGAGGCTCTATACGGACAGAGATGTCGCACTCCATTGTCATGGGACGATGTTGGTGAGAGAGTTTTGCTTGGCCCGGAGATGGTGGTGGATGCAGCAGAGAAGGTTAAGTTGATCAGGGATAGACTTCGGGTGGCTCAGGATAGGCAGCGGCATTGGGCCGATAGCCACCGGAGACCGTTAGAGTTCGAGGTTAGTATCAGTTTTTGTGCTTGTTTGTGATTGTTTGCTTTAGGATCTTGTATTGAGTCTTGTCTTGTGTCTAGGTTGGCGATATGGTGTTCCTGAGGATTTCTCCGACACGGGGCACGATTCGTTTTGGCCGAGGCGGGAAGCTTAGTCCGCGCTTCATCGGACCTTTCACTATTCTTGGAAGGGTCGGTGCAGTGGCCTATCGACTAGACTTGTCGCCTACGCTCGAGGGAGTCCATAACGTGTTCCATGTGTCGCAGTTGAGGCGGTACGTGGCAGACCCTAGTCACGTATTGGACCACTCCGAGTTAGAGGTGGGGCCTACTCTCCGCTATCCAGAGCATCCTGTGGAGATTCTGGATCGTCGTGAGAAGGTGCTCCGGAACCAAGTTATTCCTTTGGTTCGTGTCGCATGGAGGCATCACTCTCCAGGTGAGTCTACCTGGGAGAGGGAGGACGAGATGCGGGAGCGTTACCCTTATCTCTTCGAGCCTTGAGGTTTTTTTTTTGGTTCTTGCAACTGTTATTGTGCTAGTTTGCTCTAATTTCGAGGACAAAATTTTTTTTAGGAGGGTAGATTTGTCACCCCCACTTTCCTGCATATGGCTAAAATAGTCATTTATATTATTTTATTATTTTAATGTTATTTAAATTATTAATGTTAGTATTTTCATATTATTAGTTAAATAAGTATTTTGTTGATATAGATAAATATATGTTCAATAAGTTATTATAGAACTTTTAATATAATTACCTTGATGATTAAAACGACTATATTTTTTTTGATAAATGTATGTATAGACAATTGAGTTATTTTTTAAAGTTTTTAAATATATTTAAAAAATATAAGGTACAAATATTATTTTTGTATATAATAATTTCAGGATATTTTATATAAATTTTTCTATTTATTATTTCATACATAGAGTATATATATATATACATATTATATTATATATGCATAAAGGAAAAAGAAATTATTTTTAAATATAAATATGTATAAAGGGGAGAATATTTAATGGGTTTATATAAATAATATATACGTATACGTGTATATATATATATATATATATATATATATATATATATATATATATATATATATATATATAATATATGTATATATGTGTATGTATGTATGTATGTATGTATGTATGTATGTATGTATGTATGTATGTATGCATGTATTTATGTTTGTGTGTATAAATATATATATATATATAATATATATATATATATATATATATATATATATATATATATATATATATAGTATAAGTGAAAAAAAAAATATATATATATATATATATATATATATATATATATATATATATATATATATAGTATAAGTGTTAAAGAAAGAAAAGAAAAAGAAAAAGAGAAAGAAAGAAAGAAAGAATAGAATAAAAAAAACAAATAAACAAACACACGCACGCCCCACTAGGGCTGCAAACGAGCCAAGCCGAGCCAAGCTTTTGTAAGCTTGAGCTTGGCTTGACTAGAATTATTCGAGCTCAAGCTCGAGCTCGAGCTTGATAAATTTTTTATTTTAGAGCTTGAGCTTGGCTCGAGCTTGTTTATATTAAGCTTGAGCTTGGCTTGGTTTGAGCTCGAGCTTGGCTTGATAAGCAAGCTTGATAAGCTCAAAATCAAGCTCGTTAAGCTTGATTTCAAGCTCGCTCAACTCTATTTCAAGCTCATTAAGCTTGGTTTCAAGCTTAACGAGCCAATTTCAATTTAGCTTGGTTTGAATTCAATACTTGTAATATTAACAATTTATTTATAGAAATTTAATTTAAAAAGTTTCTTAATATCAATTATTAAGGACATATAAATATATAATGCACACAAATATATATATATATATATATATATATATATATATATATATATATATATATATATATATATATATATAATTCAACAAAGAACAAACGAACTTCTAAACAAGCTCCTAAATGAGCTCCTAAACGAGCTTCTAATCGAGCCAGCTCGCAAGCTCATAAACGAGCCAGCTCGCGAGCTCAGACGAGCCGAGTAATTCTAAGCTTGAGCTTGGCTCGTTTACTAAACGAGCTCGAAAATGAAGCTTGAGCTCAGCTTGTTTACTAAACGAACCGAGCTCAAACGAGCTTTTATCGAGCCGAGCTTCGAGCAGCTTGCGAATGGCTTGGCTCATTTGCAGCCCTACGCCCCACCCCCCGAATTGTAAGCAGCTTGCTGCTGCATTAAAAATCCGAGCCTTGCCCCCCCTTCCTTATTAAGCCGAGCGGACCAAACCGAACGAGACCGTATATATATATATATATTATATATATTTTTAAAGAGAGAGAGAGAGAGAGAGAGTTTTTCAAAAAAATCAAACCCTAGCCGTCACTTCCAACCCAACGTACACCCCGACGTCACCGGCTACCAACCCGGGGCCGTCCATCGCCGGAAAAAGTGCAACGAGCATCCCACTCGCGCGCGAAAACTGTCAGCGAAGAGCCAACTTCGGAGCGACGTTTTGCCGCACACGCTCGATCTATTTTCGAGTCGTTTCTTCCGGTATGATCCCAACATATACCCCTTTAATTTCCTTCAAATAGTTCGTGCCGATTCGCACCATGTGCGACGAAAAACGAGTTCCAAAATCGAGAAAAAACTCGATTTTCTGGGTTTAGAAACTGTCCCGAAACATCAACTTCGTGGCCGATTTGCTACCAGCGTGTTGCAAGTTTTCAAAATCGGTTTGAAGAGACTTGGAGACAACCTATAGGACTTTAAAACCTTTTTTGTAGAACTGAATTTTATGCACTGTACAGAAAGTTATTGATTTGTGAAGTTGGAGAAAAAAACTGATTTTCAAAAGTGGATTTTTAGAAAAATTATCCCGATACGCCGTCTGTCCCGTCAATCCGGGCGACGTTGTCACAAACCGAAAGCATAGAAAGTTGCGTATCGACTTCGTGGTCGTGTGGGCTTTGACGGAATTCAAATTGGTCGCGTGTGCGCGACGAATTTGATGCGTATCCGTCAAAAATTTACCGTATCGGCCTTTTGCATATTTGTCAATTACTTTGTGCACACTCATCAAATCACGACGAAACTTGCGCCATTGGACTCAAAATATTTTTTTTGGTCCTGTATGCCAAGTTTGGTCCGATTCTAAGACCGTTGATCGGGACGCCATTTTGGCGGGCCCACAATCCCACTCAACGGGTGATTTTGTGCACAGCCCATCGGAATCCAAAATTGGACATACCATTGGGTTCGTCTCGTCTAACCGGACCTGTAGACATATAGTTTGATGGCTTTAGAGACCGTAGATTCTGGCACATTTTTCGGTGCAAAGTGGGTCCAACGGCGGACACCATTTTGACTCGAAATTACCGTTTTGCCTCTGTATCCAGAATTAGACTTATGGGTAGGCGTTTCTAGCTAATTTGACCATTCTGAGAATATCGGTAATGTCTGTTTCAGCATTAGGAGACAGTTGTGCGAGTTGACCGTTCGTGGCTCATTGAGTGGGTGGTAGTTTCGATTTTCTCAGCTCAGGACGACAGGCGAGTACATTCTCTGATAGTTTTTATTGTCTTGATATCTATTATATCCGATTCAGTTGTAGTGTTATACTTGATTCTCGACACGAGGATACACGGACTAGTATACGTGAATCTCGTCATGAGATGTCATTCCTGGCTTACCTGGTATATGAGTACATTGTTCGATATTGTTTTTTGTACTTGTATAGACACTGATTTGGGAGTAGGCTGGCCCCCTGCTCTTCGAATTCCGTGTCATGACCTGTCATGTCTGGATTCATTATACTACTCAGGGATGTGGAGTTATTAGAGGTTATGTGATCATTACCCCTACTTGTTTATTACTTGTGCATAGCTCCACCCTCACCACACGTAGGGTGTAGCCTGACCTTATACTACTTGTGCATAGCTTTCTATTTTGTTCGGCCTGATCCCTACATTATTATACTACCTGTGCATAGCCGGTCAAATGGAACAGCCTGATCTTGACCCAAGCCGATCACATAACGCTCTAATATCTCATGGCACTTTATTTTTATGTTTACATCATATCTCAGTTTACTTTCCATTGTTTATATTCCAGTTTCATCTTATATATCTCACACATGACATGATTTACAGTTCTCTTGTACCGTTTACTTTCAGTCTTGATATTCCATCTTGTATTTTATTATGATTGTCTCTTATAGTATTTGTCAATTCACATGGAACTGCTGTTGGCGTTTGTACTTGCTCATATCCTGACAGGATAACCCCCGTTGTTTTTTAGAGGATTTAGATGCAGATTGCCCGACCTACTACGGGTTTGGCATAGATGGAGCCTACGACCAGGACCTGCCTGTGGACCCGATGCTCGTAGAGGACGCACCGCCAGTAGTGACCTAGTTCACCTAGATTTTGTCTTGATTACATTCTAGTTTGATACTTTGAGATTTGTAGTATTTATTTTGGGATATTGTTTTATGTCTTGGTCTCTGAACTTTTGACTGTGGCTCGGCACTATTTCAGACCATTTATCTTTATCTTTATCATTATCATCGTGTTTATCTTCCTTAGAATTATGTGATTGAGTTGTGAGTATATTCCTCCGTGCGGAGATGACAGGTTATATTTTGCGTCTTAGATTCTATATATTCTAGATGACCTTTACAGCATTCTACCGTCGATACTGCGGCGTAGGCTGGACGTATCCACGTGCTCATGCCCCTAAACGGGGTGCGGGTCGTAACACGCGGCCCGATGTGCCCGCCCACATCAGCGAGAAAGGCCATACCATAGCTGAGTGGCGAGGTCGCCGGAGAGCAGGATGTGATCAATGGTTTCTGCTTGGTATGAAGTGCAGCAATGGCAGTTGGAGGCAAGGCTGAAGCAGATGGAGTTGAGGGAGTCGTCGGTTGGTATATTCCTGAGGTGTGCACACCAGATCAGAATTGACCATTTGTTGGGAATGCAGGAGTTCCAAAAAGTAGCTGTTAACGGAGGCATCACATCGGGACCTCGCACCGCGGCCTTGGCAGATGCCAACGTAAAAGTACCATCGGAGGTGGGAGTACATCTTCAAGCGTCAGGGGTGTCGTTGAGTTGCACGTCCGCGGTAGCCAGGTCGGTCGTGCCTCCGGTCCCAACCAATCTCTGACCCTGTCCCATCTCCATCTAGAGTCGTTGTGCTATAAATCTCGGATCGTACAGTTCGGGGGTGCGGTCGGGGTAAACTGGAGTACCAAATTGTCAAGCCATCATTCATGACATAGTGACGAGCTGTCATTGTCGAGCTGCAGGCGGATTAAGGGTTCGACGAGTTGTCGCCCGTGGAGGATACGGTGCTAGGATGCAAAGGATCAATTGTTGGCAACGGCAGTCGCGGGGTGGCAGTGTTGGAAGTATCTAGCCTTCATGAACCGAGTCCAGATGGAGTTAGTCGTTCGGAGCTTCCACCATAATTTTATTGAGCATGCGACAATGATGTGTGCCAGTCTGCTGAAGCCCAGTCCACCCGCATCGGTAGGTTTAGCCATCGTGTCCCAGCTAGCCCATTGGTGCTTGTCCCTACCGTGAAGGTGAACCTAAAAGAAGTTGGCGAAGAGGGATTCTAACAAGGATACTACCTTCTTAGGAGGGTGGCCAACGAACAGGGTTTAGATGTGGATGGAGGTTAGGACGTGTTTGATGAGAATTATCTTTCCACCCGAAGAGAGGGTCGTATTATGCCATCCCTCAATTTTTTTCATGATTTTGTTCTCTAGCCCCTCGAAGATTCCCGAATTAGATTTGCCATAAACCATCGGGCAACCCAGGTAATAGAATGGCGGGTAAGCAATGGAGAAGGATGTGAGGTTGGCGAGAGTTGCCAAGTGGGTCCTGTCGGCTTTGTGGTGGGTGTAAATAACGCCTTTGTTGGTGTTAACACGTTGGCTTGAGCACCTGGAGTATTTCTCAAGCGTACTGCTGACCATCTCTACCAACCCGATATCTCCAGATAAGAATATGAGGATGTCATTTGCGTAAGCCAGATGAGTGATTAAAGGACAACCCGTGGTAGTATGGAAGTGGTGGAATCTGGGGGTATTGGCCATGCGGTTATGGTTTCTGCTGAGAGCTTCGGCGGCAAGAAGATGGTGGAGGAAAGAGGGTCTTCCTGTCGAACCCTGCGTCTTGACTTGAAGAAGCCGTCGGCTTGCCCGTTGATGACCGTGGAGAACCAAGAGTTGCTTATGGATCTGAAGATGATGTCAATCCAAATTTCAGAGAACCCGAATGCCCTGAACACCCAATCATGAATTGTTAGTCCAGACGGTCGTAGGCCTTCTCCATGTCGATTTTGATGGTGACATTCCCCTATGGACTGGAATTTCATACAAGTTATCATTTTCTGAGCGAGAAGAATGTTGTCAGTGATGTTCCTCTGAGGGACAAAGTCGCTTTGCTCCTCGAAGATGATCTTGGGAAGAAGAGTGGACATTCAGTTCGCGATGATCTTGGAGATGATTTTATTGGTAAAGGTGCATAGGATGATCGGTCTGAAGTCTTCGAAGGTCTCTGGGTTGTCTATTTTGGGGATGAGGATAATGTTGGCATGGAAGATGGCTTTGGGGTAGCTTATGCTGTGGAAGAAAGCAACATCGGCCTTATGAAAGTTTGATTCGATGATATCTCATCAAGATTAGAAGAATATGTCGGAGAAACCGTCAGGCCCGGGTGCGCTGTGTTCGTCAAGGACCCAGACTACATACTTGACTTCCTCCGCCGAGGGGGGTCAAAAGTTGTGCGTTCTCATGCTCGCTGATCAAGTTGGAGGCCTTAGCCAGGAATTTCTCATCCTTAACAATGACGACTTTGGAGAATAATTCGGTGTAGAAGTTCGCGG
The DNA here is from genome assembly GCA_029216955.1 of Iris pallida. Classification (NCBI taxonomy): domain Eukaryota; kingdom Viridiplantae; phylum Streptophyta; class Magnoliopsida; order Asparagales; family Iridaceae; genus Iris; species Iris pallida. Next base: position 8,798,473 of record JANAVB010022999.1, read on the forward strand.
CTGCCACCTGGATGTTCCGCTGGTCATTGAGTAGGATGCCATTATCGTCAAAGATTTAGTGTAGATTAAGTTGATGTCTACGGCCATTGACGCAAGCATGTAAGAAGTTGGAATTCCTGTCTCCCTCAGCATCCTAAGTCAATCTGGCTTTATGATTCCAAAATTTTGTCTCGACTTTTAGCCGAGATTTGAGGAGGGCCTTGGTGAGGTTGAGCACTGTGCGAGCCTCTGGGGATCTATCCGAGGTAAACCATATCTCAATCCGAGTTACATCATCCTCCGCCATCTTAATCGCTTGAAAAATGTTACCAAATGCGAGTTTGCTCCAAGTTGATAGAGCGCCCCTGGTTGCCTTGAGTTTAGCGGCCACACGAACAAGGGGATCGGGGTTACTCGTCGAGCTCCAAGTGGAGGCAACGATGCTCCTGAAGTGACGGTGATATCTCCAGAAGTCGAAGAATCGAAAAGGCTTCTTAATGCGGTTGGAGTTGCTGCTGATCTCGATTAAGAGAGGGGAGTGGTCCGATTCGGTGGTGTTGAGGTGGGAGAGGTTAGTGATTAGATCTATGTCAGACTAACATTTGTCGACCAAGGCATCATCCAGACGGGAGTATTGTCTTCGGGCACCTTCCTGCATATTGCACCAGGTGAAGGCATTGCCTGAGAAAGAAAGGAGGGACATGTGGGCGTTGAGGATGAAGGTGTTGAAGTCATTCATGGCCGATTGGAGGAAGGGCGACCCCAATATTTCTCCTTTCTGTGCAAGATCGTGTTGAAGTCACCAAGGCAGAGCCACGAAAGGTTGATATAGAGGAGGCAGGTGTCCATCAGGGTGTTCAAGGGCAGCTTGCGCTCGGAGAAGTCACAGCTACCATGGACCGCAGAAAGAAGGGATTGGGACGTGAGCGTAGGGTGCTCCACCCAGCAGGAGAGAGCCTGGTTGAGTCCTAAACGATGCCAAATTTACATTCATCGGTGAAGAGGATCAGATGTCGTGACATCCGACGACGGCAGTCGGGAAGCCGAGTTGAAGCTGGATGGATTTGAGTTTTCTCTTAGGGATTTTTGCTTCGATGATGAGTAATATGTCGATCTGGTGGATCTTCATGAGGCTAATTATTCTCTTCAAGGAAGGTTTATTGGTCGGCCCTCTAACATTCCACGAGAGGATGTTAAGCATTGGAATGGATACGGGAGCGGTGTGTGTTGAGCTTTGTGGCTGACCGAGTGGTCATGGCCGAGGGCTCTTGGGAGTGTTTTTTCTTCTTATTGTGGAGGAATTTGGGATCCCTTTGGGTCGCTGAAGTAGTTTTCTCCTCCGCCTCTGGCAGACCTTGGTTAGTGTTGCCTGAAGGGGACGTCGCCGCTTTTTCACTCTATGCCAGTGCACAGAGGGGGTTGGTGGGGTCCAGGAATCCGGCATCCTTGGCCTGCTAGAGCCTGTCGACGGGGACGAGGCCGCAGGTGGCCAGGACTTGCTCTGGGTGACTTCCTGATAAGAGGGTAGGGAATGAACTATCAACTAGGGCTGGGTGGAGGATCATCGCCATCTGAATCTCCCTATCTCTGACGGATGGAGCAACGCTGCTCTGTTGCTCTTCGGCGGACTTCTCGCTCGTAACGGGAAGATATTGAAAAGGCAGCCGATCGGCTAGGGCTGGGTGGAGGATCATCGCCATCTAATTCTCCCAATCTCTGACCGATGGAACAATGCTGCTCGGTTGTACTTCGGCAGACTTCTCGCACTCAATGGAAGGGGTCGGATCGGGAAGGGGGATCTCTTGGGCGACGACTGGCAAAGAAGAGTTGAGCATGCCGAACCTGTTGTTGAGGACGATGTCCGGGGGCTTGATGAGCATGACAATATTAGCCCATGGGAGGTGGGAGCTGGGGCTGGGTGAGCCATGGCTGTCATCGTAATGGTAGAGGGAGGTGGGGAGTGGGAGGATAGGGGCTGAAGGGATGATTTGGGCCACCTTTGGAGATTGCCACTTTCGGAGAGCTTTTTTCTTAAGCTCCGGGTGGGCCTTGAACCAATGCTTTGTGAGGTGGCCTCTTATTTGGCAGTGCTTGTAGAATATAATGTTGTTATCGTACACCAACATCTGAAGGTGTGTTTGTCCTCCGAGTTCAAGCTGAATATGGGTGGGAGGATCTGAAGACAGGTCTAGTTCCACGCAAATCTTCGTGTAGTAGCCTTTGGAGTGATTACGGGTTTCTTCGGCAATGGCGACAAGGGTCCCGAAGGAGCTGGCGATTCTCTTAAGAGCAACAGGGGCAAAGCAGACAAGGATGAAATTTGGGAGGGTGATCTAGGCCAAAATTATCGTTGAGTCGACGTTGGGGCTGAATCCGGAGGACCATTTAGCGATCTTAACGCTTTGGAGGCCAATGTTAGGGGTACATTTGGCCCAGACTAACGAGTAGTCTGAGTCGGAAGAGAGGTGGAGGAGCAAGTGTTTGGGGTCCATTGGGGCGACCTTGTAAGCAGAGGTGAGTCCCCATCCGATGATAGCTTGCTGAGCAATAATAAGCTTTTGGCACCCGGAAGGGAACTTCAATACGAAAGTCTTCGCGAAATTTGCTGATAGGAAGGAGATCTCAGCTGATGAGAACGGAACGCGGATTGTTTGGTCTTCGATAGGATTTGGGATCTCGATGTCCGTCAGAACCGTGTCCTCGGTCAGGATGGAGAGCTGCGATCCGTGGTTCGGCCGCAGAATCTCTACAAAAGAGGGGGCCTTGGGGGGGCCTTGGAACTCCCAGAAGGTGGCTGTCGGAGAAGAGGGACTGGGGGTAGGATAGAGAGTGACTGATTCTCGATGCATCGCGGGTGAGCCACCGGTGAGGGAACGGTGTGCATTGGACACTAAGTGGTCAGAAATCGAATGGGGGCGAAAGGAGACGACCACGGAAGTGTGTGCATAGCCGTTGATGTTGGGTGCATGGGATACCGGGATATCGCTAGGGGAAACGACCGTGGAGGGGGGCTCATGGCCTCTTGATGTCAGCACGAGGACCCTAAGGGGCTAGCCGTCGAGGGGCATATGCCTGGGCTGGGGCCTGCGGGCGCATGGCATCCTTCTAGAGGAAGAAAAGATGGGGTGGGCGCATAGCCTGAGCATGGAGTGGGTATCGCGGGGGTGGGCGCATAGCCGTCACACGGAGGGGGCATCGCGGGGGTGGACGCATGGCCACCCGCGAGGAGGGGCGCATGTATGCCCACCATAGAGGTGGGCGCATAGCCGTCCTCCACCACCTGCTGCGAAATGGTGGGTGCATATCCGACCCTCCTAGAGGAGGGCGCATGGCTACTCGGCGAGGATGATGAGGGCGCATGGATGCTTTGCGAGGGAGGCGAGGGTACAGAGCGATCGTTCCTGTTCCCGTTCACAATGGAGAAAGGGAGGAGATTTGAATTTTGAAAACTTGGGAACTTCGGGCGGGAGAAACTCGTTCCCGAGGCGACGTTTTCCGTCTGAGTTGGGCTGGCCAGAAGGGGGACGCCACGCGGGGCCGCTGTGGGACGCGGCTAGCCAAGGGAGGGGCGAAGCCTGGAGGGGTCGGCCCCCCTCATCGACCACCGGTCTCGAGGGATGGAGCAGCCGGGACTGGGGGGCATCGGGGGCGGCCACCGGAGCTTGGGGTGACCCCGACGACGTCCAGGCCAACCAAGGCGAGTTGGTCGGGCGTCGAGACGGGGGCCGATCGGCGGGCCTCCGGGGCACTGTAGCCGGTACCCGATGGGGGAGGGCGATCGGACGAGCATGTCACAGGCGACCTGGTCGGGTGTCTCCGAGGGAAGTAGGGGTGCGAGTGGCATCGCTCCACCGGAGCAGCTCGGCCCCAGCGCCGGAGGCGCGCGCGATGGGGGGATCTCATGTAGCCATGGGAGCAAGGAGGAGGAGAAAAAAAAGAAAAAATTAGGATATATATATATATATAATGGTGTGCCAAAGCCTATGTGAGGGTCAACTAGAGAGAGTGTGTGAATATTCATGTGTGTGTGTGTGTGTGTTATAAGTAATAGTGGCTTAGAGTAACAATATATATATAAATATATATATATATATTTATATATATATATATATATATATATATATATATATATATATATATATATATATATATATATATATATATATATACTTCCAGCACTACCGTACGGTTAGTTGCTGCCCGATCATCACCCACCTTGCCTTCGCTGACGATATCCTTATATTCTCATCCGTAGACGCAGGTTCGGTAGAAATCGTCCACAAGATGCTCCAGATCTATGAAAGGTGCTCAGGACAGAAGATCAACCCGGAAAACAGTGTTATCTACACCTACCATAATATCCAGAGAGAGCAAGCGGCTAGCATTTCAGCCACCACATCATTCCCCATCCAACGCCCTCCAGTCCTCTACCTCGGGTGCCCCCTAGTGTACGAGAAATCCAATGCCGGGATCTTCGAGAAACTGACCAATTGCATCAGAAAAAAGCTCGAGGGCTGGCATAATGCCATGCTTTTCCCCAGGAGGCAAGATCATCCTCATCAATCACGTCCTCACCTCCATTCCCATCTACACCCTGGCAGCGTGCTCACCCCCCAAGAAAGTCCTATCCTATATCGAGAGCATCTTCAGCAATTTCCTCTGGGGCACAGCGACGGCCACGAGAAGCACCATTGGGCTAGCTGGGACACCATGGCTTGGCACACCGGAGAGGGGGGTCTGGGTTTTACCAAACTCTTCCACATCATTAACGCCTTCTCGATGAAATTGTGGTGGGCGCTTCGCACCAGTAAGAACTTATGGTCCAGATTCATGAAGGCCAGATACTTCAAGCATATTCACCCGTCCACGGCCATCGCTAATAGAAGATCATCCGCGGCCTGGCACTGCATCCTTCACGGGCGATCCCTCGCCAAACCAACAATTTGTCTTAAAGTGGGCATCGGGAAAGCATCACCATTCCTGGAGCGCTGGGTAGGCAATTTCTTACTTCCCAATACGCCGACGGCTCCAACGAACAATACTATCAAGGATCTGTGGGATCCTCCTAATAACACCTAGAACTGGAACAAAGTCAGCTCATGGGCAGGGCCCGAAGCTACCGATTACATCCGTCGTAGCGGTTTAAGGATCGGTACGGACGCAAATAAGCTTGAGTGGTCACCCGACGGTGCAGGCTCCTTCTCGGTTAAGTCTGCCAGAAGCGTTATACTCGGCAAGCGACCCCGTACCCTACCATTGCCTTATTCTGGCAGACGTGCATCACCAAGAAGTGGTCTTTCCTCATCTGGAGGGCCCTTCGCAATATCCTCCCCACTGACGACAACCTCAACACTATCGGATTCAGCCTTGCGTCGGCGTGCACATGCTACACTCAACGACAATAAAAAACAACCAACCATATCCTCAATCAGGGGGACCTACCGGTATAGGTCTGGAGAGCTCTATCCTAGCGCTGTAGATTGCCTCATGGAGGCGACAACTTTCACCAACTTCTGACCAATTGGGCTTCTGCGTCCCATGGCCACCAGATCGTCGTCGCGGCCGCAATGTGGGTAATCTGGAAAAATCGGAACAAGGCAAGATACGAAGGCCACCAGTACAGCGTTGACCAACTAATTTGGGAGACCATTCGTCAATGCCACAAACGAAGACCCCTCTATAAGCATGGCCAGGAGGCTTTCTGGAACTCTCTCATATCCTCGGCTTAGCCGTTTTGTTTTTTGTTTGCCTCTTCTTTTGTCAGTATACTTGTACAGGCATTAACATTTTGTGCCTCTAGGTATACTTGTAAAGGTTCAACCTTTTTGGCCTTATTCAATTAAATGGCAGGTTGATTCAAAATATATATATTCAAATCACCTTCCCTTTATTTATAATCAGCCACAACCCCCACCTCCAGTACATGATCAAAATAAAACACAACAGTACTTCTAACATCAAGCCCTATCGCCACCTACATCATTAGGGAGAGCCTCCTTCATGTGTTTGCATGCAACAAGAGCCTTTTTGATCTGTCTATGAACTTCGAAGATGAGCTGCTGTTCAGTGAAGATATACTCCTCGTATCGCCACTTGTTGCAGTTTTTCCATATAATCCAAATTATAGCCCCGACCATAACTTGATTTAGGTGTTTGTTGCACGTCTGCCACCACAATCCGAGTCGTGTCTGCAGGCTTATTGCATGACCCCGGACACCCATTCACGATTTGAAGAAAATCTAAACGTATGCAGATAGCCCCCTCCCTTTCCTCGTGAAATAGGTGTTCCACGTCCCCCACATCATGTGAAACACAGCAGTGACAATGAGAAGCCAAGTAGAAGCCAAGCTTTTGAATATTATCATCCGACAAGAAGGAATTGTGAAGAAGGCGCCAGAGAAGGACTGACCATTTGGAGGGGATACAAGGGTTCCAGATATTCTTGAACATAGATATATTCAGACTTCTCGTACTTGTGCACTCCCATGCAGACGAGAGCGATAACACACCCGAAGCAGTAGGCATCCATATCAATGTGTCATGTCCTCCACTAATCCGTACCTTACTGTCCGGTACAGTAGCGGCTATATTTTCCTCCATCAGTTCTGTGATCCTAGCCATGTTCCATGCCCCCCTTCTGCAGCGAACTGATTTATAGCATATAACTCACTATTGATAGGAGTGCGTTTGATGTTACGCCCGTGAAGCCATTGTTCGAAGAATATGCTCGATGACCCATCCCCTACCTTCAGTGTAATCCGCTCTTCACCAAGCTCACGTCTACGCAGGCGACAACACCAAATTGGTGACGTACTCGTCGGCCTAGCCATTTGGTTCAGGTGCCAGTATTGGAAATATTTAGCTTTCATGAATCTGACCCTGAGCACTTTCTACGTTCGTAGCTTCCACCATAACTTTACTGTGTAGGCGTCTATAACCTCCGACAGCCGCCTAATTTCGAGCCCAGCATCATCCCTCAGTCGTGCTACCCTCGACCAAGTGATCCACGACCGTCGTTGAATGCCATCCTTCGCTCCCTAGAAGAAGCCATCGACCATTTGCTCAATCTGTCGAAGGACACTTTTGGGAGGGATACTCGCAGCTAGGCAGTAAACTGGAATCAAAGTCAACACGGATTGTAGCGGCACCAATTTTCTCCTGGAGATAGCAACTTATTGTGCTCACTTGAAATTCGATACCTTACCTTGCCAATTAAATCATAGTATACAGCCCCATTCCTATGTCCAATTGTGAGAGGGCACCATAGGTATAGGAATGGAGGCTGCAACACTTGTATTCTCATCATAAAGATGAGCTATGCTGCTCGTGCCCAATCAAACTTCTCTTTAACATACATTAAAGACTTCGTATAGTTGATCCATTGTCCTTAGGCTGCTTCATACAGAGACAAGAGCATCTTGAGGCACTGCATCGACCTCTTGTCACACCCGAAAAACAATAGTGTATCAACTAGTAGGCCAGATGAGTGATACAAGGGCATCCACTCGGAGAGTAGTAACCTTGATTCGTTGTTGATTCTCCCAAGTTGTGAAGGTTTCGACTAAATACTTCTACCGCAATCACGAAATGCACAGAAGAAAGAGAATCCCTTTGGCAAATTCCTCGAAACAAATGAAAGAAACCAAAGGCATTGCCACTGATCAAAGTCGAGAACCAAACATAACTGATCAATAAGAATATCAAGTTGATCCAAGTTTCAGAGAAGCCCATCCTTCGGAGAACCTCTATTAGGAAGCTCCAGTTCACTCTATCATGGGCCTTTCTCATATACAATTTGATAGCAACATTCCCGCCCCATCTATCATGCTTCATCATACTAAGGCATTTTGTTCAGGAGAGATTATCCTCAGTTGAAATTCAGCTAATCTCCTTGCTAGCAACTTTAAGAATATCTTATTAATGAAGTTGCACAAACTGATGGGTCGAAACTCCGAGAAACTGTTAGGGTTGATCTTTTTTCGAACATGGAGAAGCAACATAGAAGTGATGGTCTTCGGGAGCAAAACGCCTTCAACATGAGGTTGGTCGCATTAAGGATGTCGACGCTAATGATATGCCAACACTTGATGAAGAAGGCTCCAGATAACCCATCAGTCCAGCCGCACTACTCTGATCCAAGCTTTTAGTAGCAGCGTACACTTCATCCATGTCTAGCTTTGTAATAAGGCAGGCATTTTCCTCCTCAATGATCTTGTTCGGTATTACATCCAAAAATTGGCTAATAGTAGCATTAGAAGTAAATAACTTACTGAAGTGGTCGTTGGCCGCTTGCTGAATGTCTTCAAGCTCTGTCAACTCCCGCCCATGCCATCCGGCTTCTGCCAAGAAGAGTACGACCCAGACAGGAGCCTTGACGTTGATCTTCCTGCGACTTCACCCACGTATAACAGCTTCCGAGAACACCACCTCCGATAACCCAACTGCTATCTGAAAGTTCAAAAATTCCCGCATTGAAACTATACAGGCTGGTCGTCCATCGAACTTTTCCTCTGCCTTGGCCACGTTGTTAAAGTCACCTCCAATAATCCTGGGGAAGGGGAAACGATCCTGAGTAGCAAGTAATGACTGCAGAGCTCTCTTCTGCCCTCCTTCATGTTGTTGCCATGAACCACCGAGAACATAGCCTTAGAAGGAAGCAAGGGTGGTTAAGAGACTCTATAAGTGCCTGATCATAGGAGTCTACAAGAGCCAGGTTACTGTTATACCGACTCATGATCCAAAGGTCCCCATTGTTGTTAGAAAATGATGTTTGAAAGCCTAACTAAATCTGGAAATCTTATAGTAGATCAGCTGATACCATAGGCTTAATAATAGCTAATAAGAGTACCTTGTTAGAGCTGCAAAGAGATTTTTTTTCTTTTAAAAGACATGATAAGCCACACCCCGCATGTTCCATATGAGCGTATTAATCATTGGATGGTTGGGTTGGGTCCCGCATCAAGCTTTTGGAGGTAGAGCGTAGAACTCTTGAGGACGGAGCTGGAGGAGCCTTCATCTTCTTTTGCTTAAAGGCCCCATCCTGGATAGGAACTACCAGGGCGGATCCAAAGCTTGCTTGGGGGGGCTGGAGCCCACCCCAAAAAATAAAATTTTATATTTTTTTATATAATTTTTTTTGATTTTTTATATGGATTAATCTACTTCCAGCCTACCCAGATTTTCCGTAGCCCATCCCAACTATAGTTTCTGGATCCGCCCTTGGGAACTACAGAGGGGTTTGCCTTCTTTGCTTTATTGGAGAGGACACTGCCACTTCACCTTCTTCTAGGATCATCGTCTTCTGAGATGAAGCAGGTGCCACGTATTCATCTTCTGTCGGAGCTAATTGAAGTACAGGTAGGCAACTCTAGAGGGGGTTGAATAGAGTTTATAACAAAAATGATCAATTCAAAATTCAAACTCTCTTCACCAACTAAATAATCAGAGTAAAAGAAATGCAGAAATAAAAAGTAGAGAGCAAGCACAGCACAACAAGATTTTTAACCTGGTTTCTCTCGTGGAGGACTAGTCTAGGCCTAAGAACTCTAGCTCAGGATTGAAATCCACTATTTGTGAAATAGGGTTACAACCACGTGCCTTTTCACAGAAGAGCACGACAAACTTCTTTCAATGATCACTTTGGCAAAACTTGGACTTTTTCAAGTGACTTACAACTTCTTGCACTTCAAACTTCTTGCTGGAACGTACAGAGCAACTTGGAAGGTTGGGAAGTTTGAATGCTAAGTGGATGGGAAGGTAAGGCTCTTTAATATATAGTCTATGTAAGAGAAGAAGAAGAGAAGATTGGATGATTTCAAATAAGAGAAACCAAGGCCTATTTATAGGGTTCTGGGGAGGCAGAATTCGGCCAGAATTCGGTATGTATAATTCAAATTTTTGGCCGTTGGACAACTACCACTGATCAAGACCTAAAAATTAGCATCCTGCAATTTAGGGGGCAGAGTTCGGCCCAAACTCTGTATGGAGGCAGAGTTCGGCCCGAACTCTGTCTCCTAAGGACAGAATTTTCTTTTTGGGCTTTCGGATGAATGGGTTGATTGTGATTTGGGCTAAGTAAACCTATAAAGCTACGTCTAGTCTAAAGTTGCTCAGTATGACCCAACGTACATCATCCTATACTCAAAAACAATAAAAAATACAGACTCCAGTATACACAAAATAGTAAATCTTCAAGCAGCTTTGATCTTGAACCAATGAGCCGAGTAGATTAATTTGAGCTCGATGAGTCAAATTGGACTATGATAAATATTGTTTTGTTAATTTTCAAGATTAGGTTGACTGTGATCCTGTTTGGGTCAACAATCTTCCCCTTTTTGATAAATGACAAAACATGATATTTGTATGTCCAATATTCATACTTGGACACATTATGGCTCCACCGTTCTTGAATAATCGTACTCCCCCGTAAAATGATATTTCCTGTGATAAGTACTCATCCAAATATCCAAATATACATATCCAAGAGACACAATTCATAGTGCTAAATAGCAATGGTTCACAATTCATAGTGCTAAGACAAATAGTAGCAAGACAAATATCAATAGTTCTCCCCTTTTGACAATCAACAAAAATGGAGACAAGAAATAGAGAAGTAATAACACTACCATCCACATAATGAAAGAGAACATGCAAGTAGTAGTACTAAAGAGCAAACTGAGCCATAGAGTTTAAAAACATAAAAACATAAGCAAAAAGAAACATAGTGCCAAAATAAAAATAATCCTAATCATCAGTGGCAGTACAATAGCCATATCCGTCAAGGAGCATGGGAAGGCCCCGCACCATCAGAACCGGTACGACGGGGATCCACAAATACAGAAGTCGGATCAAGATAGCGACGAACCCAAGAATCGTCAATGCGATAACCGTCGCGAGACGGATCACGCATCAACGGAATCGGCATCGTCGGATGGGAGGCCATAGAGTACTGAATATCGTGGATGGAGTTGCTGAGCGCCCTCATCTGCAGAGTGGTGCGGTAGTCTATCTGCGTCCAGCGATCATCCATCTCAGCCCAGTGAGCGTCCTCCAAACGGAAGCGATCGCGAAGCATGGTCTGAATAGAGTCCAGTGTAGCAGTAGACTCGGGAGCCGGTGAATCGGGAGCAGCAAAGGGTGCAGGAGAGTTAGGCTCCTCAGCATCATCAGACTCAAAAGAGGCTACAACATCAATAGTTCTCCTTGCCTTAGTCAGAAAGACAGGAGGAGGCAAGGACTGACACTGATCCAATGGGACATGAAAGGCACAAAAAATCAAAGGAATATACATGGTATAAACCAAAGATTTTGGTTTAGGCCTAGAACGAATCATCCAATCCATCATCGTGCGAGAAAAATTAAAAAAGACGCAAAAATGGAGAAAGAAAAGAGCAGTAATCTCAAAGTAAGTAACTTCATCTGTCGATCCAGCTTTGGGCAAGATCGAAGAAAATATAATACGATGAAGTTCATAAAAATGATTATTTTAGCCATAAGTTTTCGAGGAGAAGGATTTGGAGAACAAAGATCACCCTTGAAACTTTCCACGTGGTCTCACCGGGGAAAACAAAGTCCCGGGCATCATCAAGCCGTTCCCAAGTGTTGGGGTCGGGCAAACCAAGAAGGTCGTCTAACTCAAAATCATCAAAAGATATGTCTATACTGGAGACACATGAATAGATGCGGTCGCGGTCATAAGTCATGTTGCAATAAAACATTTGTATGGCATTCACATAGATCGGTTTACGAGTTGCAAAAATTTTATTAAGACATAAGTCACGAAAGTTAAGAAAAAAATTGGAAAACACCGTAAACTAAATAGGGTGTCCCGCAAAGACACTACGATGATGAAAGTCGGCGAACCATGCGTTAGACGCATCTAAGGACACAAAAATATGGTCATCGTATGTGTCGGCATTGATGGGTGGAGGTGGGTTAAAAAAGGGTGGACCATGTTAGGAGGAGGATGAGGAATAGGGTGTGGTGGAGGATTAGGTTTTATGTTTGGGTTAGGATTAGTAGAGGATTCACTAATACTTCTCCTTTGTCACTTACCCCTACCAAGCAACCTAGGTGCCATGAAATAAATTGAGATTGAAGAGAAAGGAAGAGATATACCTTAACAAAAGAGACCTAAGATGGAGGAGAAGAAATCCAAGAGTGACTTCCTTGAGTTTGGAGAGAGATTTCCCAAGGAATGAAGACTTCTAGGGTTAGGGTTTTAAAAGAAATATGTGTGGAGATGTAAGAAAAAGACAATGGAGGGAAGAGAGAGGCAATCCCGAATATATGTCCATTTGGTCGGCTGGTCAGGTGAAACATGAGCCATTAGATGATGATTAGATCAACGGCTGAGAGTGTCCCGAGGTTCTGGAACAAGGAGGCCGAACTCGGCCCGAACTCTGTATGGGGGCAGAGTTCGGCCCGAGTTCTGGTTCCTTGGGCAAAACTTCAAGCAGGAAATTAAAAGCAAGATAGAAAGAATATTATGAGTAAATGGTCAAAGATATAAAAGCAAGATTTATAATTTTTAAATGAGACAAGCTATAAATAAAAATTAACCATATAATAACTAAGGATTTATGACATAAATCAATATGGTGAAGATGCTATGGGGTAGCTGCAGGGGACGTATCCCAGCTAGCGGTAGTCCGAAGACTAGTGCACCGTGTCGCTTAGGCTTCTACGCTTTGTTGTCAGAAGGACCCTTTCGGCTTGTACCCATAGCAAAGTCAGCATAGCCAATCGTATCATAATCGATAATTACGCAGACCAATTTAATCTATAACCGTTTCATCTAAAATTCCTAATTCACGACAAAGAAAATTGAATCGCTCCTCGGATAATGGTTTTGTAAAGAAATCGGCCAACTGATGATCAGTGTCAATAAATTCTAAATCAATAGTGTCATTCTGTTGGTGATCACGTAAAAAGTGGTGACGAATTTCAATGTATTTTATGCGTGAGTGACATATGGGGTTCTTAGTGAGATTTATAGCACTAGTGTTGTCACAAAATATAGGAATATGCATAAAACATAAGTTATAGTCTTCAAATGTTTGCTTCATCCACAGAATTTGTGCACAACAACGACCAGCTGCGATATATTCAGCTTCTGTTGTGGATAGTGCGACAAAATTCTGCTTCTTGCTAAACCAAGAGACTAGAGCCTTTCCTAATAAATGACATGTGCCGCTAGTACTTTTACGGTCGACCTTGCATCAGGCGAAATCAGCATCAGAGTAACCAATAAGGTCAAATGATATTGATTTGGGATACCATAGGCCCACTGTAACCGTACCCTTAAGGTATCGAAAGATACGCTTAACGGCGGACATGTGTGATTCCTTACGATTTGCTTGATATCTAGCACACAGGCAAACGCTAAACATAATATCAGGACGACTAGCAGTTAAATAAAGTAGACTGTCTATCATACCTCGATACTTACGTTGATCAACAGGTTTGTCGCTTTCATCTGGTTCTAGTTTGGTTGTAGTAGCCATTGGAGTGCCGATTAGTTTGACGTTGTCAAGGTCAAATTTCTACAGTATGTCCTTTGTATACTTTGATTGACAGATGAAAGTTCTATTTGATGTTTGTTTGACTTGCAGTCCAAGAAAGTAATTGATCTCCTCCATCATGCTCATCTCAAACTCGGTCTGCATATACTTAGCAAAATCTTGACAAAGAGTTTCATCAGTGGAACCAAATATAATATAATCAACGTAAATTTGCACTAAAAGAATAGTGTCTTTGAAAGATTTTATAAAGAGTGTAGTATCAATTTTTCTTTTTGAAAAACCTTTATCAAGCAAGAAATTGCTTAGACGTTCATACCAAGCTCTAGGGGCTTGTTTGAGGCCATATAGCGCTTTCTTGAGTTTGAAAATGTGTTCGGGAAATTTGTGATTTTCAAAACCAGGGGGTAGTTTTATAAAAACTTCCTCCTTAATAAATCCATTCAAGAAAGCACTTTTAACATCTATTTGAAACAATTTAAAATTTTGAAAGTTAGCAAATGCACAAAGCATCCGAATGGATTCAAGTCTTGTAACAGGAGCATACGTCTCATCGTAGTCGATACCTTCCTCTTGGTTGTATCTTTGAGCTACTAGACGAGCTTTGTTGTGTGTAACTGAACCATCTTTATTTACTTTGTTACGAAAAAACTATTTTGTACCAATAATTGAATGATTAGCTGGCCTAGGAACAAGTTCCCAAACTTGGCTCCTTACGAATTGGTTGAGTTCTTCTTGCATGGCAAAAATCTAAAACTCATCATTAAAAGCTTCTAAATATTTTTAGGCTCAATTTATGAAATAAAGGCAGTGCTAGCAATAGAGTCTGATCAAGTACTTACTTCGCGTGAAACCTCATCTATGACCAAGTTTTCTGGATGTGAAGGCTTGAAAGAGAATTTCTTTTGCAAGCCCTCCAGAGAATTGGTTTCAGTGGTGGTATTCATCGGCGTAAAGTCAATGGCTCAATATCATCGTTAGGAGAGGCTGCTGCACTATTATCTTCATCAAAAGTCATATTTGTAGGCTCTTCCATAATTAATGAACATTTGTTGAACACTCTATATCCCTTTCTATTGGCAGCATAGCCAAGAAATATACCATCGTCAACTTTGGCATCAAATTTGCCTAAGTTGTCTTTGGTGTTAAGGATAAAACATCGACAGCCAAAAACTCTAAAATTAGAAACATTTAGAGTTCTTCCAAACCAAATCATAGGGTGTTTTCTTCGTAATAGGATGAATGAGCACCCTATTCAAAATATGGCATGCTGTACTGACAGCTTCAGCCCAAAAGTATTTCGGAAGTAAAAATTTATTCAGCATGACTCTAGCCATATCGCCAAGAGTTCTATTCTTTCGCTCCACAACACCATTTTTTTGAGGAGTTCTTGGACAAGAAAACTTATGATTAAAACCATTTGAATCACAAAACTTTTCAAAATCAGTATTTTCGAATTCGCCTCCATAATCACTTCGGATTCGAGTGATCATGTAGCCTTTTTCGTTTTGAACCTTTTTAGCAAAAATTTTCAAAACAAAAATGGTATCACTTTTGTTTGTAAGAAAGAAAACCCAAGTAAATATAGAAAAGTCATCTACTATAACAAAAGCGTAGAGTTTTCCACCAAGACTTGATACTATACTAGGACCAAATAAATCCATATGAAGTAATTGCAAGGGTCTAGTAGTACTTATAGTATTTATGGAATGAAATGAGAACTTGGTTGCCTTATTCAACTCACATTCGGCACATACCATGTTCTTTTTGAATGTGATATCGGGCAAGCCTCTAACTAGCTTCTTTGTCGATAGCCTGGATATAGTATCCATGTTGGCATGACCAAGACGCTGGTGCCACAGTAGTCTGTCATCTTTGTGAGCATAGAGGCATCTTCCTGTACTGTTAGTATCTCTATATAGATAGAAAATATAAATGTTGTCCTCTCTTATCCCTTCAAAAATGATGTCTTCCGTTGACCTATCATAAATATAGCATTTATTTTGTCCAAAGTTAATATCATATCCATGATCAACAAGGTGACTTATGCCGAGCAGGTTATGCTTTAACTCGGTCACTAGGCAGACATCCTTTATTACAGGAGAAGAAGGATGACCAATAGTACCATTACCTATTATATACCCTTTTAGGTTGTTGCCGAAGGATACATACCCTTCTCTCTTCATCGATTGTGATGCAAAAAGATTTGCATCTTCCGTCATATGTCACGAGCATCAACTATCGAGAATCCACTTACTTTTAGTTGAGGAGGGAAGGTCCACCTACATCAAGAGTAGATGTGACCTTTGGTACCCATGTTCTTAAGGGTCCTGAATAGTTAGTTTTTGGCATCCATGTATATATATTCATATCTACTAATCTCCTAACTCTACATTATGATGAGATGTGTCCATGTAATCTACAATAGTTGTAAATAGCATTCCTATTTATGTTTGGAGCATGTTGATGATGTCTATATGTAGCATGGTAAGAGTGATATGGAACAGCATGATAATGACTATATGTGGCAGCAGGATGATGATTATATCTATATGAAGTATGGGGGTAATTTTGTTTATGTGCAACATAGTGATGATTATATCTATGTGTAGCATGGTGATTATGTGTCGCATTAGAATGATAGTTATGAGAATAATTTCTACGTGCATGTAGTTTGTGAGCTGTATGGAAGTGGGTGTACATATAAACATATTTGCGTACTGCAGGTGGATGACGTGTTTGACTATTTTGAGCAGTATTATGCTTTGTGTGTGTCTCATGTGATTAGGTTTGAGGTTGAGCAACCTATTTTCCTAATCTAGTCTCTAATTTCATAGAGACAGCTTGCAGTTCATTAATCTTACCATTCAAACCATAAAATTTAGTAATAGAGATCTTGTGTCTATTCTTTTCTTCTGCAAGCTCAGTGTTGAGCGCTGTGATCTCACGTGTTTGCTTCTCAATACGTGCTTAGGCATCATGTAGGCTTAGTTTAAGCTTAGACACCTCATTTGTGACTTCCGTGGGTGAAGTGTCTCTAATATTATCAAGCAAAGAAGAGAGTTTTTGAATCTCGACTTCATAACTTTTGATCTTCTCCTTGGCATGTTTATATTTACCAATGACTTTCTTGTGGTCATTGAGTAAATTATTAAATGCATCGCCAAGTTCATCAAAAGTGAAATCATCGAGAGTTTCGCTAGTTACCATATTGGATGTTGCCATTAGGCATACATTGGCAGTGTCTTGAGAAGAGTCATTTTCTTCTTCGGAGTCACTAGCTTCGCTTTCATGCCAAATGCCTGTGTTGGCATATTTTCTTGAGAAAGCCTTCTTGTATGGTTTTTTATATCGGTTGCTCTTCTTTGCGAATGGGCAGTATTTTTGGACGTGTCCAGTCTTCTTGCAACCGTAGCATGTTGCCTCTTCTTCGTCATCCTCTTGTTGTTCCTTTTTTCTTCGATAGAAGTGGATGAACTTCTTGAAGTTGCGGACGAGGAGAGCTTGATCATCACCTTCAGAATTGTCGTCATCAGTCTCTTCAGGATCAGTCCTTCGACGATGAGCTTTAAGAGCAATTTCTTTTGCCTTTAGAGTAGGTACTTCGAAGTCTTTGAGGTCAAGTTCGTGAGTCATCAACTTTCCCATCAAAGTCTCCATGGACATAGTAGTGAGATCATTTCCTTCTATAATGGTTGTCACCTTAGGATTCCAAATCTTTGGTAGCCCCCTAAGTAGCTTGCGGATCTTCTCGTGATTTGTATATTGCTTGCCGAGAGAGGACAAGGGGTTGATGATGTCGAGGAATCTTGTAAACATTTGTGTGATCGTCTCAATTGGCTTCATCTTAAATGCCTTATACTCTTGAGTGAGATGACTTATTTTTGACTCCTTGACTTGGGTGGTTCCTTCATGCGTCACTTCTAGAAGTCTCCATACTTCATGAGAGGTGGTGCATGTTGAGATCCTGTTAAACTCATTCCTGTCTATTGCACAAAATAAAGCATTAATAGCTCTCGCGTCTAGACTCGCCTGTTTCTTCTCCTCGTCAGAATATTTGTCGTGGGGTTTCTCAACGAGATCACCGTTGACAACTATCCTGGCAGGCTTTTTGTAACCATCGGTAACAATGGTCCACAGGTCGAAGTCTAGTGACTTGCGATAAAAGCACATCCTTGTTTTTCAATAGGTATAGTTTGTTCCATCAAATAAGGGAGGCCTATGAGTGGACTTCCCTTCACCGTGATTAGAAAACATGGGTTGAGTGGTTGCCATGGATCAGCTCTAGGATGTTAGTCCTTGATAAGAGAACAGAGCTCTGATACCAATTGAAGTACAGGTAGGCAACTCTAGAGGAGGGTGAATAGAGTTTATAACAAAAATGATCAATTTAAAATTCAAACTCTCTTCACCAACTAAATAATCAGAGTAAAAGAAATACGGAAATAAAAAGTAGAGTGCAAGCACAGCATAGCAAGATTTTTAACCTGGTTTCCCTCGTGGAGGATTAGTCCAGGCCTGAGAACTCTAGCTCAGGATTGAAATCCACTATTTGTGAAATAGGGTTACAACCACGTGCCTTTTCACAGAAGAGCATGCCAAACTTCTTTTAATTATCGCTTTGGCGAAACTTGGACTTTTTCAAGTGACTTACAACTTCTTGCACTTTAAACTTCTAGCTGGATCGTACCGAGCAACTTGGAAGGTTGGGAAGTTTGAATGCTAAGTGGATGGGAAAGTAAGGCTCTTTAATATATAGGCTATGTAAGAGAAGAAGAAGAGAAGATTGGACGATTTCAAATGAGAGAAACCAAGGCCTATTTATAGGGTTTAGGGTAGGCAGAATTCGCCCAGAATTCGGTATGTATAATTCAAATTTTTGGCCGTTGGACAACTAGCAGTGATCAAGACCTAAAAATCAGCATCCTGTAATTTAGGGGGCAGAGTTTGGCCCGAACTCTGTGTGGAGGTAGAGTTCGGCCTGAACTCTGTCTCCTAAGGACTGAATGTGCTTTGTGGGCTTTTGGACGAATGGGTTGATTGGGATTTGGGCTAAGTAAACATATAAACTACGTCCAGCCCAAAGTTGCTTAGTATGACCGAACGTACATCATCCTATACTCAAAAACAATAAAAAATACAGACTCCAGTATACACAAAATAGTAAATCTTCAAGCAGCTTTGATCTTGAACCAATGAGCCGAGTAGATTGATTTGAGCTTGATGTGTCAAATTGGACTATGATAAATATTGTTTTGTTAATTTTCAAGATTAGGTTTACTATGATCCCGTTTGGGTCAACACTAATCCTAGTGGGTCCTGGGTGTTGTCAATTTCTTCTTGAGTCGACGCCACCTTGGGGAAAATAGACACCACGTGGATGTCTCCTTCCAGTTGAACCGGATCTACTTGCTCCTACGTAATAAGTACTGGGGGAGAAATAGTTGCTGGCACTGCTTAGCGTGCAAGCAGCAGCAGCTAGGGGTGTGCATAATTAGACCAAACCGACCAAATTGAACCAAAGCAAACCGAATTTGTCAGTTTTTTACTGAACCGATCGTCTAGCCGATTGGTTCGACTAGAACAATTAAAAATCCGATTGATTTGGTTCGGTTCACAGTTTGGTCATCCAAAATACCACTTAAACCGAACCTAGTTAGTTACAACCTAAATTTAGGTTCAAGGTTCAAAAGTATCGGCAATATCAGCGGTATCGGATCGAAATATCAAACTTTTTGGTATCGGCACTATTAAATAATTATTAATAAATTAGAAAAAATAATTTACATATTTTTGCATTATTTAAGTATTTTTTGTTATTTTTTCTCCAATTGGGGGATGGTAGCTCCCAGGCCTGTCGGGAGCGGTGGTTAGGAGCAGAGATCATTCAGCCCAACATTCTTACTCCTCAGGGGTGCACCATTAGAGACCTATGGGAAGGCAGTTCCGGTTGGAATTGGAGGAAGGTCAGAGATTGGCTTGGTCATCCAGCGGCCACCAGTCTTCTTACAGCGAACATGCGGATTTCCGACATGCCCGACTCTTGGAGACGGTCCTTAACCCTAGTGGGACTTTCAGTTTGGCTTCCGCCAGACGTATAGCCAGAGGCAGCGGGGTGCATAACATGGTCTATGCCAATTTCTGGCAGGCTTGCATCCCCATCAAATGGTCCATCCTCATCTGGCATGCTCTTCGCCGCAAGATTCCGACGGACGACACCATCGAAATATTGGGATTCAGCCTCGCCTCCAGATGCCACTGCTGCGAGGAGCACAACTTGGAATCCGCAGAGCACGTCCTTCTTTCGGGGGAGCTGGCTGCAGGTACCTGGTCCAAGCTGCACCATAGGCTTAGTATGGGTCAACCGACCAGGGGCTTCCACGATCTCTTGGCATACTGGTCCCGTTCCAACGGGCATCAGATCGTAGCAGCCGCTGGCATCTGGGTACTTTGGAAGAACAGGAACAAATTCCGCTAGGAAGGGCGCCAACTTCCCCTTCCTCAGCTGTACAGAGAAGTCATCAGACAATGCTTCAAAGTGAGGAGGCGCTGCTCCCACGTCTCAACTTGTTCTGGGAGAACCCTGGCCTAGGCCGCTTCTTCCCCCCTTTTTTTGATCGTGTGCGTTACGCGCTTTTGTTTTCTGTTTTCAGGTCGCGTT
>JANAVB010022999.1:8824848-9008555 GCA_029216955.1 Iris pallida
ATAATATATATAATATATATATATTATATATATATAATATATATATATATATATATAGCCTATTAACCGTGCTACATGAATATATACCAATACCTTGGTATACCCCAATACCGATATTTACTGTGGTGTGTGTATCTTATTATATATATATATATATATATATATATATATATATATATATAAATTATAGATATATATATATATATATATTGGAGAAATATATATATATATATATATATATATATTATATATAATCTATTTTCTCCAATATATATATTATATATATATATATAATATATATATATATATATATATATATATATATATATATATATATATATATGGAGAAATACCTAATTTTATTGATGTATAGGCTTATGCAGAAGCTATACAAGTAAGCCCATCCTGCGCGGCGAAAAACAATAAAAGAGGCCAGACGCGAAGAAGAAAGCCGCTATGGCCCAAAACCGGGGTTAGGACAGCACCGTCCGAAAGAAGTCCGTGGCGGAAGAACAACGCTGCTAATTTTTAGAGTTTGTCGGATGGTTTACCATGATCAGTTGGTTGTAGTGTATGATGTCCTTCGTACTAAATATGTTCTGTTTTTCCAAAGGGCCCAAATGCCGGTGGCTGCGACGATTTGATACCCGTGTGAGTCGCCAGCATGTAGGAAGATCGTTGAGCCCCCGACTGGAAGCGCGGATCGACAATGACGAGAGAGGTTGAGCCACAAAAGGGAGGCAAGGTCGTCGGTGAGTAGGACGTTGTCGGCGGGCGATTTCTGATTGGTAGGAAGTGCAGCTGTGGCATTTCAATGCCAAGCTGAAATGATGGATGTGAGGGAGTCATCAGTTGGGAGCTGCTTGCGGGTGTGCTCTCCAGATTAGAATTGACCATTTGTTGTGGATGCAAGACTGCCAGAAAGGGGCGAGAGTAGGGATGGCACTCTGTTGCCTCTGACCACCTTCCTAGCCGAGGCCAGCGAGAAAGTGCCGTCTGACTTGGGGGACCACCTTCAGGCATCGGGGTGGTCAACGACCTGCACATCCGCGATGGCAAGACGATTCGCGGCCACCTAACCAAGCCAAACAGTAACCCTGTCCCACTGTCATCCGGAATCAGTATTCCATAAGTCATGAATCGAGCAATTCGGGGGGTATTCGGTGTTGGTTGGAGGAGAGCCTCTCCAAAACACCGCTTGTAGCATGGCGACGAGCTGTCATTCCTGAGCTGCAAGAAGATTAGAGGTTCAGCGAGTTGACGACCGATGAGGATGCATCGCCAGGATGCCGAACATTTGTTGTTTGCGACCGCTGTCGTAGGGTAGGAATATCGGAAGTATCTGGCCTTCATGAACTGGGTCTAAATTGACTTATCCGTTCGGAGCTTCCACCACAGCTTCATAGTGCAGGCATCTATTATTCCAGCTAGCCTACCAAAGCCCAACCCCCCTCATTCGTGGGTTTGGCCATGGTGTCCCAGCTGGCCCAGTGGTGCTTGTCATTCCCTCGTTGTGATCCTAAAAAAGTTAGAGAAAAGGGATTCTAAAGAGGATAATATATTCTTTGGTAGGGAGCACACCGCCAGGGTGTAGATGGGGATGGAGGAGAGGACATGCTTGATCAAAATCAACTTCCGACCGGGAGAGAGGGTCGCGTTATGCCAACCCTCGATCTTTTTTTCTGATTTTGCTCACTAGGCCTGCGTAAATGCCCGAATTCGCTTTCCCGTACACCAGCAGGCACCCCAAATAGGAGAACGACGGGTATACTATAGAGAACGATGTCAGGTTGGAGAGCGTCGTCGAGTGAGTTTTGTCGACTTTGTGGTGGGTGTAGATGATGCTTTTGTTGGTATTGACTTACTGGCCTGAGCATCTAGTATATTTTTTGAGCGTTCGGTGGACCACTTCTACCTAGCCGATGTTGTCTGATGAAAAAATGAGGATGTTGTCCACGTAGGCCAAGTGAGTGATTAGCGGGCATCTTGTGGTGGTGTAAAAGTGGTTGAATCTAGGGGTGTTAGCCATGTTGTTGACGTTTCTGCTTAGCGCTTCGGCTGCTATAATGAAAATGGTAGAGGAGAGCGGGTCACCATGTCTGACCCCCCCGACTGGATTTGAAGAAGCCGTGTGCTTGCCTGTTGATGACTGTGGAGAACCAGGAATTGCTTATAGATCTGAAGATGATGTCAATCCAACTTTCGGAGAACCCGAAGGCCCTGAAGACCCAGATCATGAACAGCCAGTCAAGACGGTCTTACGCCTTCTCCATGTCGAGTTTAATAGCGACGTTCCCACCCCTGGATGGGAATTTCATGCAAGTTATCATTTCCTGTACAAGGAGGATATTGTCGGTGATGTTCTGGCCCGAGACAAAACTGCTTTGCTCTTCAGAGATGATCTTTGGGAGGAGCTTTGCCATACGAATGGCGATAATCTTGGAGATGATTTTATTGGTGAAGGTGCATAAGATGAAGGGATGGAAGTCTTTGAATGTCTTCGGGTTTTCATTTTTGTGGATGAGGATGCGGTTAGCACGGGAAATGGAATTGGGGTAACTTGTGCATCGAAAGAAGGTGATCGTGGCCTCGTGGAAGTCAGGTTCAATGATGTCCCAACAAGTTCGGAAGAAGACGCCGGAGAAACCGTCGGGGCCTGGAGCGCTGTGTTCGTCGAGGGTCCACACTCCGTACTTCACTTCCTCCACGGAGAGGGGGTTCAGCAGCAGTTAATTATCTCTCTCGGTGATCATGTTGGGAATCTTGGCCAGGAATTTCTTGTCCTTGACGATGACTTCCTTAGAGAATAATTTAGTGTAGAACTCAGTCGCGGCCTCCTGAATACTCCTCTGGACTTTGAGTAAGATGTCGTTTTTGTCGGCAATTTGGTGTAGGTTAAGCTGTTGTCTGCGGCCTTTGACACAGGAGTGGAAGAATACGAAGTTCCTGTCCCCTTTGGCATCCTAGGTGAGTCTGGATTTCTGCTTCCAAAACTCAGTCTCGACCTTCAACCACGATTTGAGGAGGGCCCTGGTGAGGTTGAGCGTGGCCCGATTCTCTGGTGAATGGTTCGACACGAATAGGTGCTCGGCTCGGGTGATGTCGTCTTCCGCCGTCCGAATCTCTTGGAAGTTGTTTCCAAAAGCACTTCTGCTCCAGGTCGAAAGCACTCTCCAAGTAGCTTTAAGTTTGGCCGCACTCGAACGAGGGGATCTGGATTACTAGCAGAGCTCTAGGCGAAGGCTACTACACTACGGAATTGGGGGTGATGGGTCCAGAAGTCCAGGAATCAGAAATGTTTTTGGATGAGGTTGGTATTGTTGCCAATCTCGATTAGGAGAGGTGAGTGGTCAGATTCAGTGGAGTTTAGGTAGGAGAGGTTGGATATGAGACCCAAGTCATACCAGTGGTTGTCGACCAGCGCGCGATCAAGCCGGGAGTACTATCTACGGGCGCCTTCCTGCATGTTGTACCAAGTAAAGCGCTCCCGTAAAAGGGGAGTGGGGATAAGTGGTTGTTGAAGATGAAGGTGTTGAAGTCATCCATGGCCTGCTGGGGAGCGAACTTCCCACAGACTTTTCCTTCCTACTTAAAAGCGCGTTGAACTCACCAATGCAGAGCCATGGGAGGTTGTTGTAGGTGATGTGGGTGTCCGACAGCGTCCCCCAGAGCAGAATATGCTCAGAACGTCGCAGCTGCCAAGGACTACAGAAAGAAGGGTTCAGGATTGAAAGGTGGGATGTTCTACCCAGCATGTGAGCGCCTATCTCGAATCATGAACGGTGCCAAATTTGCATCCGGCGACAAAGAGGATCCAGATGTTGTTGTATCCGGCTACCGCGGTCGGGAAGCCGAGATGCAGCTGGATGGATTTAAGTTTTTTGTGAGGAATTTTTGGTTCAATGATGACCAAGATGTCTATTCGGTAGATTTTCTTGAGGTTGAGTAATCTGCTCAAGGTAGATTTACTGGCCAGCCCTCGTACATTCCAAGAGAGGATGTTAAGCATTAGGTTGTTTGCAGGGGGTGGTTGTTGAGCTTTGCGGCAGACCTCGTGGTCATGTGTTTGGGCTCATGATCTTGTTTTTCTTATAGTTGTGAGGAGTTTTGGAGATTCTCAAGGCCGTCCCCTCGGACGGTCGAGTAGCTCTGCGGTCTAAGACTTCCAGCTGGGTTGTATCGGCTCTGTCAACATCAGACAACGTGCAGAGGGGGTTGTTGGGGTCAAGGAAACCGGCATCCTCAGCTTGATGGAGCCTGTTCGCTAAGACCAGGCTAATGCTTCCCCGGTCGGCCTCAGAAGTATTGCCGGTGATGAAGAGGGAATCTGCTATGCTGGTGAGGACTGGATGGAGGACAAGGGCCAGCTGGTCCTTCTCTCCATCGACTGGTGAGGTGACGGTAGGAGTAGATTCTGTGTCTGTCTTCTCGTGCTCGGCGAGAGTGGCCGCTCTAGGATACAGGCTTTCCAGGATGTCGGCTGGAGGGGAAGTGGTTAGGATGCCAAATCTGTTGTTGAGGATGATTGATGGACGCATATGTAGTGGGATGACTTTGTTTGAAGAAGGGTGAGAGCGGGGGCTGGGGGTGCCATCACTGTCTTCGAATTGGGAATGTGAGTTGGGTAGGGGAGAGTCGGTGCCGAAGGTGTGGTAACGAATTCCTATTTGGATTGCACCTTATGGGTCTTGGGCTCCGGGTGAGCCCTAAAGCAAAGTCGGGTGGAGTGGCCCCGGATCTGACAGTATTTTTAGAAGATAATGATGTTGTCGTACACCATCAACTAGGTATGTGCCTTGCTTCTATGTATGATCTCGATTTGGATGGGGGGCTCTGTGGCCAGGTCATGATCCACGTAAATCTTAGCGAAGTTCCCTTTGAAGAGATTGCAGATTTCCTCAGCAATGGCCACTAGCGACCCGAAGGAGCTAGCGATTCTCTTAAGAGCGGCGGGGGTGAAGCAAACTCGGGGGAGGTTGGAGAGGGTGATCCACGTCGAGATGATTGTTGAGTCGACCTTGGGATTGAATCTGGGTGTCCATTTGACGATCTTAACGATGTGAGCGTCGATGGTTGAGGTGCCCTTAGCCCACACTTTGGTATAGTCGGGGTCGGAGATGAGATAGAGGAGATTGTGCTTGTGGTCCATCGGGGCGACCTTGTAAGTAGATATGAGGCCCCGTCCAGCAATTGTTTCTTGCACTTTGGTGATCTTTCGGCATCCCGAGGAGAATTTCAGAACCAGCATTTTTGCGAAACTGGCCGCTAAGAATGAAATCTCTTAAGCGAATAAGGGTACTCGAATGTGTTAACCTTCGGAGGGGGTCTGGATTTCGATGTCTGGGAGCTCCGGGGGCTCGATCGGAGAGATATGGGCCCCGTGATCAGGACGCAGCACCTCTGCGTAAGACGGAGCCTTGGAATGATTCTGGGCACTAACAATGGAGAAGGTTGTGGGCGCATGGCCATCGCACTCGGGCGCATGTGCCCCTGAGGGGTCCCGACTGTGGGCGCATAGAGGAAAAGAAGCCACGAGGAGAGCCATAGGCACTATGCCTGCTTGGCCGGCGGGGGCAGAAGGCGACATAGATGGCACATGGGATCCCGGGGAGGGGGCGCATAGCTAACCAACGGTGCGCTGCCCTCGGGGTTGGCCGCACAAGAAAAGGCCGAGGCATACGCTAGGAAGCACGGGGGTCGGGCACATAGCCTCCCACGCTGGGGCCTTTGGACGCATGAAACAAGGCCGCGGGCATGGGAGCATAGGCGCTGATGCCGGGAGCAAGGGGGCGCATAACCTCACATGAGGGGGCCAGTGGGCGGATAAGTCACTGTGTCGGAAGTGGGTGCATAGGCGCTGACACTCCTGGATGCACGTGAGCTCTCCCACCTCTCCACATGGGAGGAAGAATTTTGAATTCTAAAAGCGGAAATAATCCACTCCGGATCTCGAGGAAGAGAGGGCATCTCTGGCCTGTACGGGCGGCCGAGGCGGGGGAGGGACCGTCGGCGAGGGCGGCCAGCGCAGAAGGGCAGCCACTCGCGACAGAGACGTGGCTCGGGGAGGCACGACGGGCGACGGGGCCAAGCTCGTAGGCCACTGAAGGAGGGGGTTACTACCGGACCGGAGATCAGAGGGGTCGGGGGCCACCGGAGCCGGGGGGCCTCCCCTGTCGGAGCAAGGCCGACGAGGGCCAGCTGGGCAGGAGAACAGCGGGGGGCCGGGCGCATGGCTTTCGGTGGTAAGACCCTTGAGGGAGCCGGAGGGGGACGGCCACCGTCGCCAGGTTCGAGTGACCGGCCGGGGGCGGGCCTAGGCGAGTACGGGTGCAGCATTCGTCGGCCCACCGCAGGTGCCCCGGGCGAGTGCGGAGGGGGGAACTCATTCAGGCATCGCTCATAGTAGGGGAGGGGAAGGATATATATATATATATATATATATATATATATATATATATATATATGGAGAAACCCCAGATTTTATTGATGTATCAGGCGTAAAATATCGAAGCCTATACAAGTAAGTGCGTCCTACGCGAAAAATAATAAAAGAGGCCAGACGTAAACAAAGCTACTCTCTGGACCGAACCCGGGGTTAGGACAGCGCCGTCTGGAAGAAGTCCATGGCGTGAGAACAACGCCTACTAATTTTAAGAGTTTATCGGATGGTTTCCCTGATCAGTTGGTTGTGGTTGTATTTGTGTCCTTCGTACCTGAATTTGTTTCTATTTTTCCAAAGGACCCAAATGTCGGTGGCTGCGACGATCTGATGCCCGTGTGAGTCACCCCAGCATGCGAGGAGATCATTGAAGCCCTTGACTTGGAACGCGGACCGACATTAACGAGCGAGGTTGAGCCATAGAAGGGAGACGAGGTCGCCGGTGTGGAGGACGTGCTCGGCAATTTTTGATTGGTGGGAAGTACATCAGTGGCATTTCGACGCCAGGCAGAAACCGATGGATGTGAGGGAGTCGTCAGTTGGGAGCTGCTTGCGGTGTGCTCTCCAGATTAGAATTGACTATTTGCCAGGGATACAAGATTGCCAGAAAGGGGCGAGAGTAGGGGATGGCACTCCGTTGCTTCTGACCACCTTCCCGGCTGAGGCCAGCGAGAAAGCATCGTCCGACTTGGGGGACCACCTCCAAGCATCCGGATGGTCAACGATCTGCACATCCGTGATGGCAAGACGGTTCGCAGCCACCTGACCAAGCCAAACAGTAACCCTGTCCCACCGTCATCCAGAATCAGTATTCCATAAATCACGAATCGAGCAATTCGGAGGGGGTACTCGGTGTTGGATGGAGGAGAGCCTCTCCAAGCCACCGCTCGTAGCACGGCGATGAGCTGCCATTCCCGAGCTGCAAGCAGATTAGAGGTTCAGCAAGTTGACGACCGATATGGATGCTTCACCAGGATGCTGAAGATCTGTTGTTTGCTACCGCTGTCGTAGGGTAGGAATATCGAAAGTATCTGACCTTCATGAACTGGGTCCAAATCGAGTTTTTCGGTCTAAGCTTCCACCACAGCTTCATAGAGCAGGCGTCAACTATTGCAGCTAGCCTACCGAAGCCCAACCCCCTCCCCCATTCGTTGGTCTAGCCATGGTGTCCCAGCTGGCCCAGTGGTGCTTGTCCTTCCCCTCGTTGTGATCCCAAAAAAGTTAGAGAAGAGGGATTCTAAAGAGGATAACACCTTCTTTGGTGGGAAGCACACCGCCAGGGTATAGATGGGGATGGAGGAGAGGACATGCTTGATCAGAATCAACTTCCCGTAGGGAGAGAAGGTCGCGTTATGCCAACACTCGATCTTTTTTCTGATTTTTCTAATTAGGCACGCATAAATGCCCGAATTCGCTTTCCCGTACACCAGCAGGCACCCCAAATAGCAGAACGACGGGTATGATGTGGAGAATGATGTCCGGTTGGAGAGTGTTGCCGAGTGAGTTCGGTCGGCTTTATGGTGGGTGTAGATGACGCTTTTGTTGGTATTGACTCGCTAGCCCGAGCATCTGGTGTATTTCTCGAGCGTTCGGTGGACCACTTCTACCGAGCCGATATCGCCTGATGAGAAAGTAAGGATGTCGTCCGCGTAGGCCAAGTGAGTGATTAGCGGACATCCGATGGTGGTGTGAAAGTGGTTGAATCTGGGGGTGCGAGCCATTGGCTACTATAATGAAAATGGTGGAGGAGAGCGGGTCACCCTGTCTGACCCCCCGGCTGGATTTGGAGAAGTCGTCGGCTTGCCCGTTAATGACTATGGAGAACCAAGAGTTGCTTATGGATATGAAGATGATGTCGATCCATCTTTCGGAGAATCCGAAGGCCCTGAAGACCCAGATTATGAACTGCCAGTCAAGACGGTCAAACGCCTTCTCCATGTGAAGTTTGATGGCGACATTCCCACCCCTGTATTAGAATTTCACGCAAGTTATCATTTTCTGCGCAAGGAGGATGTTGTCGGTGATGTTCCGGCCCGGGACAAAATTGCTTTGCTCTACAGAGATGATCTTTAGGATGAGCTCGGCCATGCAGATGGCGATAATCTTGGAGATGATTTTATCGATGAAGGTGCATAAGCTGATGGGACAGAAGTCTTTGAATGTCTCCGGATTGTCTTTTTTGGGGACAAGGATGAGGTTAGCGCGGGAAGGCGATCATGGCCTCGTGGAAGTCGGGTTCAATGATGTCCCAGCAAGTTCGGAAGAAGATGCCTGAGAAACCGTTGGGGCCTGGAGCGTTGTGTTAATCGAGGGTCCACGCTGTGGACTTGACTTCCTCCGTGGAGGGGGGTCTGCAGCAGTTCGTTCTCTCTATTGGTGATCATGTTGGGAATCTTGGCCAGGAATTCCTCATCCTTGACGATGACTTCCTTAGAGAATAATTTAGTGTAGAACTCAGCAGCGGCCTCCTGAATACTCCTCTAGTCTTTGAGCAAGATGCCATTTTTTTCAGTAATTTGGTATATGTTAAGCTGTTATCTGCGGCCTTTGACACAGGAGTGGAAGAATCCGGAGTTCCTGTCCCCTTCGGCATCCCAGGTGAGTCTGGCTTTCTGCTTCCAAAACTTTATCTTGACCTTCAACTGCGATTTAAGGAGGGCCCTGGTGAGGTTGAGCGTGGCCCGATTCTTCAGTAAACGGTTCGACGCGAATAGGTGCTCGGCTCGGGTTACATCGTCTTCTGTCGTCCGAATCTCCTGGAAGATGTTGCCGAAAGCGCTTCTGCTACAGGTCGAAAGCGCTCTCCGAGTAGCTTTGAGTTTGGCCGCGACTCGAGCAAAGGGATCTGGGTAACAAGAAGAGCTCCAGGCGGAGGCTACTACGCAGCGGAATTGGGGGTGTTGGGTCCAGAGGTCCAGGAATCGGAAAGGTTTTTGGATGAGGTTGGAATTGTTGCTAATCTCGATTAGAAGAGGAGATTGGTCATATTCAATGGAGTTTAGGTGGGAGAGGTTGGATATGAGACCCAAGTCGGACCAGCGGTTGTCGACTAGCGCACGGTCAAGCCGAGAGTATTGTCTACGGGCGCCTTCCTGCATGTTGTACCAAGTGAAAGTGCTCCCGAAAAAGGGGAGTGGGGACAAGTGGTTGTTGAAGATGAAGGTGTTGCAGTCGTCCATGGCCTGCTGGGGGACGGCCTTCCTCCGGACTTTTCCTTCCTGCTCGAAAGCATGTTGAAGTCGCCGATGTAGAGCCACGGGAGGTTATTATGGGGGATATTGGTGTGTCCCAGAGCATCTTATGCTAAAAAAATATTGCAGCTGCCGTGGTCGGCGGAAAGGAGGGTTCAGGATTGAAGGGTGGGGTGTTCTATCCAGCAGGTGAGCGTCTGTCTCGAATCATGAATGGTGCCGAATTTGCATCCGGCGGCGAAGAGGATCCACATGTCGTTACATCCGGCTACTGGGCCGGGAAGCCGAGATGCAGCTGGTTGGATTTGATTTTTTTGTGAGGCATTTTTGGTTAAATGATGACCAAGATGTCTATTTAGTAGATTTTTTTGAGGCTGAGTAATCTGCTCAAGCTAGGTTTATTGGCCAGCCCTCGTATATTCCAAGAGAGGATATTAAGCATTGGATTGGTTGTGGGGGGTGGTTGTTGAGCTTTACGGCAGACCTCCTGGTCATGTGCTTGGGCTCATGATCTTATTTTTTTTTATAGTTGTGAGGGGTTTTGAAGGTTCTAGCGACCGTCCCCTCGGACGGTCGAATAGCTCTGGGGTCTAAGACTTCCAGCTGGGTTGCATCGCCTCTGCATATCAGACAACGTGCAGAAGGGGTTGTTGGGGACAAGGAAACCTGCATCCTGAGCTTCATGGAGCCTGTCCGCTAAGACCAGGCTCAGGCTTCCCGGGTCGGCCTCGGAAGTGTTGCCGGTAATGGGAGGGAATCTGCTATGCTAGCGAGGGCTGGATGGAGGACCAGGGCCAGCTGGTCCTTCTCTCCGCTGACTGGTGAGGTAACTGCGGGAGGGGATTCTGCGTCTGTCTTCTCGTGCTCGGCGGGAGTGGCCGCTCCAGGATGGAGTCTTTCCAGGATGTCGGCTGGAGGGAAGTGGTGAGGATGCCGAATCTGTTGTTGAGGAGGATTGTTGGATGCTTGTATAGTGGGATGACTTTGTTTGAAGGAGGGTGAGAGCGGGGGCTGGGGGTGCCTCACTGTCTTCGAAGTGGGAATGTAAGTTGCGTAGGGGGAGAATCGGTGCCGAAGGTGTGGTAACGAATTCTTTTTTGGATTGCGCCTTACGGGTCTTGAGCTCCGGGTGAGCCCTGAAGCAAAGCTGGGTGGAGTGTCCCCGGATCTCATAGTGTTTGCAGTCGGTATAGAATGGTATGCCGACGATATTTCGGTTTTACAAAAAAGTCTCAAAAATCAAGTTTTCTTCCGGTGCACCGAAATCCAAGAAAATACAGAATATAGTATAAAATATGTATCCGTATATAAATACCGATACTATGAGACGAGTCTCACAACTCTTCTCTCCTTAGAAAAATTTTGTCCTTGAAATTTTCTAAAGGTAAGCATAAATAGACAAGAAATCTGAAAAACATGTTATCATGATCAAGATAGAAAACTCATAATTCATGAAATCTAACTAGAGTAATATACAAGAAATGTAAAAGCAATTAAACTTACAGAAAGAATATCATACATTTCTACAATCACACTAAAAAAAGGTAGAGCATAGGTACACGAATAAGTATACCTTACGAGTGAAACAGATATGGGTAACGAGCTTGGATATCATCATCGCGCTCCCAAGTCGACTCGCCCGATGGGTGATGATCCTAGGAAACACGCACTAATCGGAGTCCGATCCTTGAGAACCTTCTCCCTCCGGTCCAAAATGGATACGGGCCTCTCCTCATACGAGAGGTCGATACCAACGACCAACTTCGAATGATCTAGGATATGGCTCAAATCCGGAACATATAGACGTAATTGAGATACGTGAAATAAGTCATGTACCTTATGCAGCGACAGCAGAAGAGCAAGATGATGTGATACATCTTCTACTCGCTCGAGAATATCGAGCGCCCGAATAAATCTAGGACTAAGCTTTCCCCGTACACCAAACCTGATGACACCACGTGTAGGCAAAATCTAAAAAAATACTTGATCGACGATTCAGAACTCAAGATGACGTCGATGCTGGTCGGCCCAATGACGCTCGCGATCCTAAGCTACTCTGAGATGCTCTCTGATTTGCTTGACTACTCCAACTGACTGAGTAATCAACTCTGTACCAAGCATCTGCATCTCCCTAATGTCATCCCAAGCTAGGGTGACCTACATCTCCTACCATACAAAGTCTTAGAAGGTGCCATCTGAATGCTCACCTAGAAGCTGTTGTTGTAAGAAAACTCCACCCGATGCAAGTGACCCTCACAATAACCACTGAAGTCGAGAGTGTAAGATCAAAGCATATCTTCCAAAGTCTGAATCGTACGCTCCGACAGAATATCTGTCTAAGGATGGTATGCTGAACTGAAACTCAAACTGGTACCCAGACTCTGCTGAAGACTCTGTCAGAAATAAGAAGTGAATCTGGATTCCCGATCTAAGATTATGCTAACTGGCACCCCCATGAGATCTGCCAATCTGCCTCATGTACAGCTCGGCCAACTTCTCCGTAGACTGACGAACTTTGAAAGGTAGGAAGTAGGCAACCTTCGTAAGTTGATCTACTATAACCCAAATAGAATCTCTACCAGTCGAGGTTCTAGGAAGACCAATCACGAAGTCCAAAGTAATATAATCCCACTTCCACTCTGGAATCGGTAAGGGCTGAAAAAGTTCGACTGGTCTCTGATGCTCAGCCATGACCTGCTGGCAAACTAAGCAGTGAGAGACAAACCGAGCTATCTCCCTCTTTATACCATTACACCAGAAATGCTGACGAATATCGTGGTATATCTTCGTCCCTCCTGGATGAACGAAATATTGAGAACTGTAGGCCTCTGACATAATCTCATACTGGATATCTCTGTTCGGCACACAAAGATGACTCATAAATCAAAGTTTTCCATCCTCATGAATGCACAACTCTGCCCTGTGCCCTACCACACACTCTGCTCTGAGTCGTTGAAGCCTGGCATCCCCTGACAAAGATGCTATAAACCTCTCTACAATGGTGGACTGAACTGTTGGCGTTGAAGTACACGGAGATGTGTGGCCGCCTGTTGCAAGTAGGTATCCGATGAACATTGACACCCTAGTTTGCTAATGCACATGAGCGGTAACTCCTCGGAGTAGCGTCTCAAAGATGTGCTAAAGCTCTTTCCACTGATGCGTATGGGCACCATTCCTCAGAGTGGCATCTCGAAGATGTGCTAAAGCTCCATCAATCGATGTGCATGGTCGTTACTTTTACGATGTAGCGACTGTAAGATGTGCTGAGGTTTCTGCTAACGTGCAGAGTCATTACCAGTGTCTATGCGTAGTATATTTTATGACGTGCTTGTGCAGACGCTCGCTTGCTGACATGCAGTACAACTTTCAGATTGCTTGTACGGATGCTTGCGCTGACACACAGTGCAACTTTCAGAGTGCCTGTGCGGATGCTTGTGCAGTGACTGCACGGACGCTTTCTCACTGAGGCGCAGTGCTACTAGGCATTTCCTGCATACTTTATTCCTTTTAAAAATACTTGTGTTTTCCTGACACATTTTTTTCATGTATAGTTTCCGTAGCCATACCACTTTTTGGGGATATCCTTTTTGATTCAGCGGTCTGCGCCCTAGGCATAAACGTCGATCAGGCACTCGTTAATCCTGCCAAGAATTTGATCATCCAAGGTCAATCGAAAGAGCGACTGGCTATGATACGGGATCAACAGCATGTATACTTCCATCATATAATGGATCGAGGCAAGTTGTCTATCCCTTCTGACGCCGTCGAGATGCTAAAACCTCGGTTCCTTTTTAGTGATCAGCTGCTTTTGAAAGAGATCAACCTTCTGGAGACAAAGAAGGATTAGTACTAAGAGAATGACGGTCTCTCTTTGTATGTTCCAGCAGTCAATCGGCACCTTTCGCTCTCGGTTTTCTTTTACTTCGCCGAAAAATGGCACATGAAATGGGAATTGACCCTATTCATATATAAGATATATACATGCATGTGTGATATACATATAGGTAGCCTATGTATATATATATATTTATTATGTGAATTCATGTGTAGGCCTAGTATGTGTGAGTGTAATATATGTAGACTATGTGTAGGTATCCATGTAAATGGCTACCCTATGTGTATAGATTTGTAGTGACTAGGTTGAGTTGTGGTGTGTACTAGCTAGTATAAGTTGTAAGGACTTGGTATGATAGCATAGGCTAGTTTAGCCTAGTTTAGACTGGTTTGGACTAGTTAGGCCTAGTATAGGCTAATGTAGCCTAGAATGACTTGTTTGACCTAGTTTAGACTTGTTAGACCTAGTTTGACCATAGTTGACCAAGTTTGACTTCTAGGGTTGACCAGAGTTGACCAAGAGTTGACTTTGGCCTAGATTAACCTAGACTCGTATAGAGTGCATAGTAGAACTTCATTTTACCATTTTAGACTTATTGTGACTTGTGCTGTTCTGATTAGGAGCCAGATACCACTCCTCGGACAGTACTTTCTTATTGGACACTCAGATACCAGGCGAGTACATTCTCTGATTATTTCATATTCTGCTTAGAATTATTTTCCTGCTTTAGATTACTTTACTTGATGCTGTCACGACATTATCACGGATTGGTACTATATGGATCTCTTCATGCGATGTTATCCCCCTCGGGAGCATCGGGTACATTGTTTTATGTGCGTTTTACTTTCATCATGTACTCCTGTGCTTTCACTATACATGTATACTCCTGTGAATCATATACTCTTATGTTCACGAAGTCCTCATGTATAATATCATATGCACCCTTTCATGGCCCCATGTGATATCATGTATAATAACATAACCTGTTTAGATCCTTGTGTATTGATTGGGGGAAACGAGAAAGTGCTAGTAGTCATGTGAACAATTCCATAGTAGTGTAGATCATGTGAAACTCTTTAGTGTAGATTATGTACAAATCTGTTCTGCTCACATGTGCTATCCTGTACTCTGACTCACTAGCTACTGTTAGTTCTTTACTTGTAGTAGATATTTCTATTACAGTTCTCTCTCTCTGTTTACATACTGTATTCTTTAGTACCTGTATCTTACTCTATTGCATTTTTATATTTTCTAACCTGCTATGATCGGTTGAGATGTATTGTGCTCGTTCCTATCCTGACTGGACCTGTTGAAAATATTACAGAGGACGAGGAGGAGGCCTGTGTGGATACCTTCTACGGGGCAGCCCTAGACGACACTTGCGAGCTGGACTCTCAGGAGGACCCAGCTCTAGCTGAGGACATCACCCTCATTGCCTAGACTAGCTTAGTTAGGCCTTATCTTATTTTATGTTGCCTTGAGACTGTTTAGCTAGACTTTACTTCTGTTTAGACATTTTGAGTTGTATATATTCTTTTATATTCTGTAGCTGAGCTTGTACTCTGGATTTTAGCTGGGATGTTATCTTAGACTACTTTATCATCTGTTTTCCTTGAGTACTATATCATATCGTGCTTTCTTCTTCCTTAGTTGTGATTGAGTTTATTTACTGCTATGTCACCCCCATTCGGGGAGTATAAACTGTTTAGTATATTACTGCTAGATGTTGTGACCTAGGACAATGTTCTACCGCCGACACTACGACGTAGGCTGGACGTACCCACGTCTCGTGCCCTTACTCTAGGGTGTGGGTCATGACAGACCCCGGAGCACTCAATCGGCACCTTCTGCTCTCCAACTTCTACCGTTCATAACTATTTTTGTCAGAACTTGACTGCTTTGAGCCCGAAAGAGGCGCTGCTACTTTTCTGATGATATGGATACGGAAAGCCATAGTTCTTGGAGGCTCTGGATCTGTGGAACAGATCAATCGGGAACTCATTTTACCGGCTGTGAAGCTGTAGTGGCCCATCCCGCTCAGTTCAACCGAAAGAATCAAAATGCCAACGACGTTCAGACTTAGCCATGCAATGGCTTGCTCGAAGTCTCGCTCGATCGAGGAGACTCCTCGCACAGGTGGGTGGTTTCGGTGAACTTGCCTCAGCTTGGCCTTCACACTAATAAATCAAACATTTTAAAATGTAGAAGTAGGCTTGATAATAAAAGGGCGAATCCACATAGCTAAGGAAATAATTCTAAATTGGGTCAAAAGGAGTTAGATTATGGAAAGGTCCCACGGTCGTCTTAGAAGAGTTATATGCCGTGCTTTCAAAACGACACTCGGTCCTTCATCGGCTTGGGAGAAGGAGAGTTGGTTTACGTTGCCACAAAGGTATGAACTTACCATAAGTCATAGGCGTCGCACGTATAAATGCTTGATAAAGCATGTACTGTCCAATATTTGGCTTAGTAAAAAGGGTCCCACAAATCTCAATGCTCGTTTCTATGGTGCAAGGGCTTGGCATAGCCTTGCTCGTCCCACGGGTTAAGTTGTATCGTACGATAGAGTTAGGCAAAAGTTATGTCAAGGGCTATTGAAGTAGTAGCAAGCACGGTCCCATGATTTCTATGGCTGGTTATAGCCACACAGTCCTACGGTCTCAAAGCTTGTCATATAGAGTATGACTTGGGCGGTAGTGTCGCACAGAACACAAGTTTGCTTAAGGCATGAGTCACGGTAGATTCAAATTGAGTTTGGAAAAAGGGCTATCAAATAGTCGTTCTTGAGTGAGTAAAATGTTAGGGTAACATAGAAGAATACTCGCGACCATGGGTCGCCGAGGCGGTCTCAAATACTAGAAGTCTTTAACATGGTCCTGAAAAGATGGTAACACTAGAAGAAGAATGACTGTGTGAGACGGTAGTTTAAGTCGAGTCTTGTATGGTCATTGGACAACTTGTCGACAAGGAAAAGTTTTCTCAGAATGACCAACCTGGGGCCACAGGATCGTTCTAGCCTAGGAGGAAACACGTTATAGCCGAGCTGAAATTACCGCTCAGGTTATTTGAGAACTTTCAGCGGGGCTCAATACTTTCGCTGAAAGGGTCGCCGAATAGCGAAGCTATAAGTCCAGGATAGCTTGTGGTGCTAGTGACTATTTCATATAAATGAGTAGGCATAATACTGGCGATCCATGTACATTCCTTTGGGTTGAGTCAAGAAATGTGTACATGATCAGAACACAATGTTTGGGCCAAAATATTGCTGCAGCGAAGACACCGTGCTACGGCACAGTGTGCGTCGGTTGGTGAGTCGTTGACACAAAAGTTTAAGTAAGTTGGATTAAGTCATTTCGAGTTTAATTCAGGAAGGGTCGTAAGGCAAAGTTGGTCAAGTGGTACTAAGTTGCGAAGCACAACATCATTTGGATGCACGAATAGAGTAGATGGCACGACCGTATGACTGAATCTTTAAGTATGGGCCGGAAGGCAAGCACAAGTCGACACTTTGACGTTGTTGGCACAAGAAGGGTCTAGAGGCAAGTATAAGTAAGTTATCGATGCGATGTCACAATGATGGTCTTGAGAGACAAGTAGGCGAGGCATCTATGTCCTAAAATCGATCCCAGGACAAGAATAGCAAGACAATCATAAAGTTTTTATGTTGCACAGAGTAAATGAACGTGTTAGTTTTGTATAGGTGGGCGAGGAGCTCACTCTACCAGTACAGTTGAGTACTGACACCCACAAAGTTTCCATGTGCAGGCACAGGTAGAAGCTCGTTGGCACGGAGCTCGCTTGGATGCGTCGAGGCACGGAGTTCCTTGGCATTTCGAGGCATACGGCCACATGGAGTCTGGACTTATACGGGACATAATGTATGGACATTGCCTTCTGAAGCATCCGCTGGCTCGTTAAGCTTTGTATTGAGAAAAGAGAGAGAGCAGAGGGACTTGTAACTTGAGAGAAGAGTAAGACTGAGTGATTATAATCATGGCCTCGTGCCACTTTTGTAATCATTGTTCAATATCAACAAAAACCCTCTTTTTGTGACTTATGTATTGGTTCTAACTTTCCGCTGGGTTATTTAATGTTTCTGCTTCGGGACTTCTCTGTGACGACCCCGACGCTTAGCCTGTAATCGGTCGTTATGGAACCAGTCTTGTGTGAGCGCAACCTAGGCTTACGCGGCATCATGCCTTAGCGAGAAGGATCGGTCCTACGGGATCGGGGCGTGATATAATGGTATCAGAGCACGACTTTACGCCTTTAGACTTTGATTGAATTCTTTAACTCTGATGTCGTTTCCACAAACTCTGATGTTGCTTCTGCGATCGATATTGTTGGAGCACTCTCTCTCAATATTCTTTGGGATGTCCATACAATAAGTCTATGTAATTTGCAAATCGTATGAGATTAGTTTTCGATAAAAACAAAAGATGGTTCAGGTAAGACACGGTTGGTTAAGTCGGGCTGGGCATATACACCAAGATTTATGTTGACCTTAGCAAAGTCGTATATGGGATTCAATTTGCTTCAGATAAGAATGAGTCTAACTCAATATATAGAATATGGAATAACTATCCATAGAGATGTCATCGAAGGATGTTGTTGTCGATACGATATAAATAAACGTGCATAGATTTTGAGGAATGGTTCGAATGGAGATTCAAAGTAATCGGTTGTGATTCAAAACTTGTTTCAAGGATTTATCGAATGACTTCATCCCTGAGTGGTGTATGGGATAGCCTTAGGGATGTCGATCAATTGAGGATATGGGGTGCCAATGAGTCTATCAGCATGTGTTACAGTAAGAAAAGCCTTAGATTGAGCTTCATTGAGTAAGTTGTAGTCTTGAAGTTTGATAAGTTGATTCGAACGAACTAGAAATAACGCGTACGAGATTGATATTGCATAAGTATGAAATACGTAAATAATCTAATAGGAAAATTGAATCAAAGAAAAAAATTAAGGTGTAACGAACAGATGACTTGGTCGAGAAATCGATATGAATCGTATACGAAAAATTAGCACGATCGGAAGTTAGTGTGCATAGAAATGATTCAAAAATACAAGAGGATTTGGGATAGATGTTGCTCGATGATTTAAGATAGCATAGAACGATACGACTTGAGAAATATGTTGCTCGATGACTTAAGATAGATGGATGAACATACGTGAATTTGGGTTTGAACAAATTTGACCTTGAATGTTGAGGAGATTGTGGTCTATCCAGTTCGAATAATAGCATCAGTTGCACGACTCGGAGTTCGTTGCAAAGAAAGATCGTCAGGTTACGTGCATCATCGATGTATTGAGGCGTATCAAAGATCGATGTACGATAACTCGAGGGTACTCTAATTCGAAGAATGACAATCATGTAAAACTTTATTATGCCGATGGATGATATGCTTAGAATTTTGATAGAAATAAATGTTTGGATAAAAGGAAATTGTCTTGATTATTTGGTGATAACCACAACGTCGACGATCTTGTCTTGTACGAGCGCAACTCTGGCCTCGCATATACGTCACATCAGATTTGGGGCCATCGTTCCGTATGAGCGCTGACATGGTGATTCATGTCCAGCAGGAATGATCGAACTCAAAAGATCAGGGCATGGCAATTTGGATTGCTTCGACTTGTAGTTTAATGCGAAGGTAAATCTAAGCATTGTTCGGACTTGTGAATGACGATTAAGTAAACTTGAGGATTGAGTAGATCCAATCTATTTATCGAGAATGAATTAGCATAGACTCAAAGCAAGAGTTACGTTCCGATGAGGATGATTATCCTGAGGAGAATTGGCATGGTGATTTAATGTCTACTGTGGATAATCAGACTTACGTGAGATTCGGACATGATATATTGTTATGCTAAACAATATATTGCTATGCTGAACGATCTTGTGATTTTATACGTGAATTGTGTTAAACGACATAGGAAATATGGTATGAGGATTATGGTTTAGTGACAAATTATTTCGTAACGTGCACTTGACTTGGATAGGTGGCTTATACTGAATTTGTTGAAAGAGATAGACTATGCGAATTGCTAAGTTTGGACGTACGATATTGATATATAGAGGAATTTAATCGATGTAGAACTTATAATATTATGGCTTTGCTGAATGACTAGGACCCCTGGACCGAACGCTGAGAAAGCGAATAGGAGAAAACAATGCTCGAAGTTTAGAAATCAGAGTGATGCGAGCTTGGATAGAAAACTCCGTATTATCAACTTTGGTTTGACCTTAGGATTGGAGTCAGTGTTGATATTATTGTTTGGGAATGGTGATTCCAATACTGATAATGACTTTAGCCTAGAGAGATGGCCTAGCGGTTAGGTAAGGTGTCCATGTTTTGAGAGATAGCATCGGTACAATTGATTTTCAGGATTCATATGATAAGTCGAATAGGTGGGATTGGATTCACTATCACAAGGCTTGGCTGAAATACATATATTTAGGAAACGCCTTAAATATGTACACAATCCAACTAAGTGATACGTTGAATTCAAATAAGAATAAAGGAACAAGAAGTTATCGTGGATTTTAAAATTGCGTGTTACGAAGAAAAATATTGATGGTAGTACGATCATTGGATTTGAGATGAACTTAAATGTTGGTTGATCTGGTAGTTTTCCAAGAATTGTGTTGTCCGTATGCACGACGAGTATAAGTTACCCAAGTTTAGATATAGTTGTTCGATATGAAAAATAACCAAAGCACGAGCGTGGCTCGAATTGAATTAACACATAGAAGGAATGTGTACGAGAGTCACTGAATATTGAACTAAGTGATAAGTCGGGGAGTGTGTACTCAGTAAGTTTTGAGGATGAAACTTTTTTGAGTGGTGTATAATGTAGTGCCGCGTCCCACTCAGTTCAACCGGAGGAATCAAAACGCCAACGACGTTCGGAGTTAACCATGCAACGGCTTTCTCGAAGCCCTGCTAGGTCGAGATGACTCCTCGTTCAGGTGGGTAGCTTCGAAGAACTTGCCTCTGCTTGGCCTTCACACGAATAAATCTAAAGTTTTC
This sequence comes from Iris pallida, assembly GCA_029216955.1. Classification (NCBI taxonomy): domain Eukaryota; kingdom Viridiplantae; phylum Streptophyta; class Magnoliopsida; order Asparagales; family Iridaceae; genus Iris; species Iris pallida. The sequence goes on from JANAVB010022999.1 coordinate 8,845,354, forward strand.
AAATGCACAAGTAGGCTTGATAATAAAAGGGCAAATCCACATAGCTAAGGGAATAATCCTAAGTTGGGTCAAAAGGAGAGAATATGGAATGGTCCCATGGTCGGCTTTGAAGAGTTATATGACGAGCTTTCAAAATAACACTCGGTCCTTCGTCTCGTGGCATGGGAGAAGGAAACTTGGTTTACGTTGCCAAAAAGCTATGAACTTAGCATAAGTCATAGGCATCTCACGTATAAATGCTTGATAAAGCATGCACTGTCCAATGTTTGGCTTAGTAAGAAGGGTCCCACAAATCTGAATGCACGTTTCTACAGGTCAAGGACTTGGCATAGCCTTGCTCGTCACAACGGTTTAGTTGTATCGCACGATGGAGTTAGGCAAAAGTTATGCCGAGGGCTATCGAAGTAGTAGCAAGCACAGTTCCATGATTTCTACGACGGGTTATAGCCATACAGTCCAATGGTCTCAAAGCTCGTCATATAGAGTATAACTTTGGCGGTATTGTTTCACAGAACACAAGTTGGTTTAAGGCACGATGCCACGAACTTAGTATTTTAAGGCACGAGTCATGGTTGATTCAAATTGAGTTTGGAAAAAGGGCTATCAAATAGTCATTCCTAAGTGAGTAAAATGATAGGGCAGCATGGAAGAATACTCACGACCATAGGTCGTCAAGCCGGTCTCAAATACTAGAAGTCTTTAACATGGTCCTAAAGAGATGGCAACATTAGAAGAAGAATGACTGTGTGAGACGGTAGTTCAACTCGAGTCTTACATTGTCATTGGACAAGTTGTCGAAAAGGAAAAAAAAAATTCGGAACGACCAACCTTGGGCCACAGGATCGTTCCGGCCTGTTTGGCATAAAAAATCAAAGATAGGTATTACAGAACACAGAAATTGATTGCAAACTCGCTTGTACAAAGAAAAGCCTAGAAAGAAATCCTAGGAAACAATCTAAGTACAATTGTTTAGTTTTGATTCTGGGGGGTGACGGTGGAGGCTGGGGAAAGTGCTATCAACTCTGCCTTACTCCGTAGACTATCTGACGCAGTCTTTAGATCTTGAAGAAATTGCTTTCTTGAAGGTTGCGAGTCTTTTGCAGGGGTATGGTACCCTGCTATTTATAATAGAATGTATGTTAAGCCGCATAGATGGCATGCGGCCACGTGGTTGATTGGCACGCGAAGACCCGCTCTTTGGCTGCCATCTGTTGATTTGTTGGGATTTTGTTGCAGCAATTCTGCGTAGTTTAGGACTTGGTCAGATTGTCAGGCGTCCTATCGCAGGGATCATTTTTTAGCTGCATAGATCTCTCAGTTTTCGACCATGTGGGGCCGCATGAGCCTCATGCGGCTTAAGTCGTAAACTTCCTTAGTCCAGACATAGCTTAAGGATTTAAGCCGCATAGATTCTGTATTTTGGCCGCATAAAGCTCATGTGGCTTGGATCCCATTTACTCTTGGCTGCATGAAGTTTGGATACTTTAGGGCCGCATATGTTTGAGCCGCATAAGGTTCATACGGCTTAGATGACACTCCTTCTGGCCGCATGAAGGCGTACGAACCCTGCTTTTGGGCGACGTCTCTTGTCTTATCTTTTTGTTGAAGTGTCAAAGCTGTGATTTTTTCAGTTTTGTTAGGACTTGTCAGCTTTATCAGACGAACTACTCCTCTTGGTCGCTTATCTTCCTTCTGCAGCTTGTTGTCGACGGGCCGTATATGTCTTTGAACCAGTCATGCGGCTTTCCTTTATACGGACCTGTTTGGCCCAAAGTACCTATATGGCAATTTGTAATCCGTATGAACCCCATATTTTTCATACTTCTACAAGACCCCCTTTAAAGTTTTTAAATTGCAAATTTGGAATACTTTGAATAAGAAGCATGAAAATATGTCAAGCCGCAGGGAGTCTTCAAGTCGTAGAAAAAATTTTGAACTGCAGAGAGATCTTGAGTCGCAGGGAAATCTCAATCCGCAGAGAGATCTTGAGCTGCAGGAAAATATCGAGCCGTCGAGAAATATTGAGCCACAGGGAGATCCCATCAGCCTGCCAGCTGTCACTGCTGTATTTAGTTTTCCTGATTCGATTTTAGATTTGGGTTCTCTTTTCGAGATAAAGTCGACGGTTACTAGGTATAAAATCTCTAAACGTTATCGTTGTCTTTAATGAACTCGAGAATCAAAGCGGTACTCTTTTTAGAAACCCTATAAATAGGGGTTATTTTGAAGAGAAAACTTTTTTTACCTTATTTTCTTTCATCTTCGTCTTCTTGTCTTCAATGGCTCCAAAAGCTTCCAAGTTGACTGCGGCCAAAGGAAAGGGGCTTGTTTCTCCGTCGAGAGCGGTGGACTCTCCTTCCATTCATTCCGACGTGCACCCTCCCATCAAAGGTAAGGACAGTGGGAAGACAATGGCCATGTCGTATGTTTTTATGCGCAGGTCCGTGCTATATCGCTTTTTGTGCAATAAGTTTGGTCAATGCGTGCCCTATCTCAGTTGGACCACATGTGTTCTGTATGATAGGTCCGTAGGAGCTGAATCGCATAAGCACTGCATGAATGACCCAGGACTCATCTACATGAATACTGCATAGTTGTGCCGCATAAGTGTCTCCTGATTGAGCCGCATGGGTGTTTCATATCTCGAGCCGCAGAAGCACGTCGAGACCAAACCGTATAAGTGCCTCCGTACTGAGTCACATGAACACTTTGTGACTGAGACGCATAAGTACCTCTTGAGAGTCTTATGACTAAGCTGCATGAGCACCTTTTTTTATTGAGCGGCCTAAGTATCCCCCGACTGCGTCGCATGAGCGTATGACCTAATCGTATGCACCTCATGTTCTTTAGCCGCTATGCTGTATAGGTCTTATTTTGGCTAGGTCGTATGGTTGAAGGGATAAACTTTTAACTTTTACTTCTTTTCTGTCTTTTGCAGTGAACATGCCCCCAGCTTCCTCGGGGGAACTCTTCATAGGATATGCTCAATCTGTATTCGGTGTAAATTTTGACCAGATAGTCGAACATGTTCCGACTTAGATTAACCAAAATCAACCTGAAGATCGACTGAGGGAGATCAGAAACCAGTCTTTCTTTTTCTTACTTAGCATGATAAACCCCAGGCAACTGAATGGCATTCATCTGAAGCATATGTTTTTATTTGGAGATTCCTGGCTATTTCAGATCCGAGCATCATAGAGACTCTTGAGAGTTGGGAATTCTATTTTCAGGGGAAAGCAATTCATATACCCTTAATGGAGCGCCACTTTCCCTTATCTGGTTTCAATATGGTACCTTTTGAGAGGAAGATGTCGAGTTCTCTAAATCTGGATCAGTAGGGGATCTTTGTGGGCCATATCCGTTTTAACAACCCTACGAGGTCAGTAGTCGCAGTAAAGGAATCAATGAGCCACTCCGTTATTGGGCTGGCTCCTGGCAGTCTCATCAACGAGCTGAAGCCCAATATGTTTTTTTTTAAGCTGACACCTTTTTGAATCAGATTGCCCGCAAAGGGTCATACCCTGCAGGGAGATTGTCCTTAGTGAACTGGCAGCATCGTTCCCCTCCATGGGTTAACCTGACTTCTTTGATCCTGGCAAAGTATGAGGGCATCCTACGACAGAGTGGCCTCTATTACGCCATTAGGGGCTCCTGCTATGGCTTGTTTATGAACCCAAAATTATTTATGGCATTGCTTGAGATGTACAACTACCAGACGTGGACCTTCTTTACTCCAAGTGGAGAGATAGGGCTTGCTCTTCACGAGATGCATGGTGTGTCCAGATTGCCATGGGGCGATAAAGCTTATAAGGAGTATACCCCGACAAACAAAGAATTCGAAGAACTAGAACGGCAGTATCCTGGGTTCCTAGCCGTATATCAAGAATTGCTATGTCACCATAGCACCTGTCAACAAATATCCAAGAAAAAGGATGATAGTTCAGAAGGGAACCTTCATAATATCACGGCTTGGATTGGCTATCTTTTTAGCATTAGCGCGTCCGATCGAGTTGCTGTTAGGAGTCCCCAATCTCTGGACCAGGTGGATGCTCAGATGAAAAATACTAAGAGGTCCCGTGCTGCTGGTGACAGATTTGGAAGCCTGAGTGACACTTTTAGCTATTATTATCATGATACTCAACCTCTGTCTGCTAAGGCTATCTTGGCCGGATACCTGATGATATGGTTGAGGGTTTGCGTCGTTTCGGCGGGTTCGATCGAAAGGATTAGCCGCAACCTGATCCTTCCAGCGGTAAATCTGGTTTTTGGAGGCAAGTTGGCTCTTCTTTCTGCTATGGTATGCAGCATCTATAGGGGTCTTTGTTCCTTTATGTCGAAAGTTATCGCTCGTGATCTTACGAAACCCTTTAACAAAATCGAGTTGTCGTATCATTATTTAATGGGGTGGTTGTTGATGCATTGCCCCTCTATGATGTGACCTGGTCTGAAAGGCAATACGATAACTGACGATGCCTTCATCTACCACTATCATGATATAGCCTAGAATTGTACCAGCTTTCCTGATTGCCGAGTCACTCTCGTGCGGGTGGATAGATACTCTTTTTTATGTCGTTTCCTCCTTTTACCGAGGAGGAGATGGGACGCGTTCACCTTGATAGTGCTGTTGCAGAGTATCCGTCCCTCCTATTTAGGGTACCGTAACCTCAATGTTGTATACCTAGAGCCATACTTACCTAGACGGTATTCTCGACAATATTAGTATAGCCAATTATATTTGGATAGCCCTAACCCTTGCCTGGGTCTCGAAGGGAGTATCTTGGATGGTATTCGAGCCTGGCACTATTATTCATCGATCAATACCCAGGCAAGCTTTGTCTTACCTGATGCCGAGACTTCGGGGCGTATCGCATATATGGAGGCTATTCGTCACGTATCTGTGAATGCGCCTTCCAACGACTTTAATCCTTGTACCTGTTTTATTGTTGGTACAAAATTGGAGGAGCGACTGAGGGTCTCTCGAAAAAGGACGAGGAAGGGAAAGAGAAAAGCTTCTGATTCTGACTCTGACAACACGAAGGAGGAGGAAGATGACTCTGAATATCTCCAGCCCTCTATATGTCCTTTGGCTATACATGTGCCTTCAACTGTGTCGAATCCTCCGTGTCCACAAAGCGGGCCCGAACCTCTTGTCGCTGATAAACCTCATTCTCAGAAGCGAGTTGCGGCTAGGTTCCGTAGGCTTGGTATCGAGGAAACAGGTAGTGGTACCGAGGTCAACATGGGGGTATGTTCTTTCACGACAAGCCCTAATGTTTTCCTTGAGATGTTATCTGAAGGCTCCCCTTTACAGGCATCGGAGGAGACAAACCTTTTGTCACCATATGTCGCCCATGCAGATTCCTTTTTGGGTCCCGACCCTGGAGTTACGAGATCCTTACAAGCTGGTGTTGATATCATTACATCTTAGCCCGGAGCAACAGAGACGAGAAAGACAAAAATTGATGGTTCGGGTGTCGTCGCTGACCTCACTAGAGTTGTGGGAGCGGTGGGAGGAGCTGAGACAACTCCAGCTGAGCCTCAGCCTTTGCCCTTCACCTCGGGTAAGCTATATCGCTTTCTTACCAACAAAAAGATTTTTTTGCTTCAACTCCATCTTCTTCGTGTCAAGATGATTGCTGGTTGTGCTGGACCTACAGGACCTGCCTCTCCACTACCGGTGGTAGATGTGGCCGCAGAGGAGGAAATAGCAGAGGATCCAGGGGTTGATCTGGTACAAGCAAGAAGCATTCCTTCTTCCCTATCGGCTCGAGTTGAGGGGCCTTCCACCATGTTAAGTACAGACATCCCGGCTCCTTTCACCTTTTTGGCAAATGAGAGATCGATTATAACTGCCTCTTCTCCAGAACTTGAACCTTCTACCTTGCCCAGCCTTCAGCTCCTTCGGGCTGCGAAAAAGGTGATTGTTGCTGTGCGGGAGTCTCGTCGCTCGAAGTTTGTTTCCCTTATAACAGGATCTTCGAGCTCAAGTGTGCCTCCTTCCCATAAACCTTCAGCTCCCTTAGGTGCTATCCCGTCGACACCGTCCTCTCTAGAGAATTTGGATGAGTCATCAAGGGATGTTGTCGAGAGCTTTTATCACTATTTGAAACGAGGGGTTGAGGCTGCTTTGAGGAGAGGGACTTTATTTTTTGTGGCCCACCACTGCGCCCAAGGACAGATTGCCCTGCTGAAGACACTTTCGGGTGGAAAAGGGGTGGTCGTCCTTTTGGAGCACAAGCTGGCAGAGGCTCATCGGTGCCTAATCCAGTTACAGAAACTGCGGCAAGTCGATGTGTCTGCCGTGGTGGAGGAGGAGCATGCTTTCCTTGTATCAGCGGCAGAAAAGATGAAGGCTGTTCAAGAGACGACCAAGCCCACCTTGGAGAAGGACCTCCAGAAGCTATCCCTTAAGTATGACAAGCTAAGCCAGAAGGGAAAGATTTGCTTGACACGTAAGGAGACCATCACTCATGCTATGGCCGAAACTAACGAGCAGCTCCTCCAGCTCCAGGCTAAGCTAATATCTCTGGGGACTGAGCTCCAAGACACTCATCAGAAGAGTGAGAAGATCAGGAAGGAGACTGATGAAGTCACACGAGCCTCTGCTGCTTTAGAAGGAGCACTGGAGAAATTAAAAGAAAATTGGCAGGCTCATGCGCATCTGGAGGACGCCGAAAGGTTATCCCAGGAAGCGAAACGTCGAGTCAAACTAAGAATTGAGCACTCAACAGCGCAGCTGGAGGGCATTCTTATCAAGTTGTGTATTGCTGATGAGTAGTTGATTTTTCTTCTCCTTCCCTCTTCCCTTTTCTTTTTTTTATTGATGGAGCAGAATACATTCATTCTACTCTGAGGAGCTTGTAATAGCATTTTGATAATAAAAAATCCCCTGGGGGGACTTTTTGTGGACCTATTGCCCTTTTGTGCATTTTTTTTAAAATGCGAGCAAATATATTTGAAAGATATTTTGTGGACCTACTACTCTTTGATACACCGATGGTGTGAGTAATAGATTAGGATAATTTTTGTGGACTTATTACCATTTTTGTGTACTGGCGATGCAAGTACTGATAACAAGTGGAGAAAAGACCGACATATTTACTCAGAGGTAATAAGGACGTGGTAAATATGGGTTTGAAGCAGAGCCTCCCTACTCAGAGGTAATGAGGACGTGGTAAGAGTAGGCCAAATGGGTATACACAGAACAACACAGAGGTATTATCAACGTGGTAGTTCTGTGTATTGGGTTATTTGTCAGTGATGGATGGGAAAACAACTCAGAGGTAATATGGACATGGTTGTTTTCTTATCGAGGGAATTTTGTGGACCTATTACCCTTTTTGTGCACTGATGGTGCGAGCAATAGATTAAGATAAGTTTTATGGACCTATTACCCTTCTATGCACTGGTGGTGCGGGTAATAGATTTTAAAACAGAACCCAACAGGGGTGATATGGGTGTGATATATGGTAGTCTAAACATGAAAGCAAAAGTTCAGATGTACCAATATGCATGACTTATCACTCGTAGAGATGCAATGCGAGTCCCCTCGGGGGGAAGAACATAGTGTAAGATCAGGGGTACCTGATGTACATAACTCGACACTCTAGGTAGTATATTTTTCTCTTTTTTTAATCGACAGCCTCTTATTGATGAGATAAGGAACTCTGTCCATGGGGATTACATCATCAGGAGAGGGACTATCCGTCCGTGCCACCAGGTATTCGGCGAGTTCTACGTCCTCTTCGGCTACCCCCTGCGATCCCAAAGGTTGGGATGCCGTCTTGGGTAACTTGACCACCAAGGGTTGATCTTACAATATTGGCTTGCCTGAGTACGTTGGATCGGCATTTAGTTGCCGGCTCGTCTTGGGAAGACGGGTGACAATTGGCTCGGCAAGGGATTTTGTGTCTTCCGATTGTCTTCAGATGGATTTTGGCAATCGGATCACCATCAGCCCTATGATGAACCAGGCACCTCTTCATGTAAAGTTGCGATAAGGGGTGCGGCTTTGCCAGATTTACGATTCTGGAGGTGAATTATCAAGGGTTCCTCTGGCCCTGTGATGGTTTCCAGTTTGTTAGCGATGTACTTCTTAGATTCTTCATATAAACAAGCCTCCAAAGAATAATAAGACTCAACCCCTTTGAAGGGATCGATGTTGGAGTCCGCGTTGACTGCGGGTCCACGTTGACTGCGATCGTATTGGAGTCCGCATTGACTGCGGTCGTATTGGAGTCCGCATTGACTGCGGGTCTCAAGCTTGTTTGTCCAGGCGTCCTCGCTGGTTGAGTTGGCAAGCGGCTTTTATCTCGTCTACGGACTTGACCAAGGACAGGAGCATGGCTTCCAGCACTTCTAGCCGTTGTCGGTCAGAAGGTGCTTCATGATCATCGTCAGCCATAAAGACTATCCTCACATGGGTAGAGGTGGAAGGGATTGTGGCAGAGGTACTCTCGGTGTCGTACCCTTTTATCGAAAAATCGTCAGGAAATGTCGGAATATCATCTTCCTCTGACTCGGAAGGGGTGCTACCCCCTGTGCAGGAAGCCGCATCGTCTTGGTGAGGATGGTGGTCTTCAGTGAAATCCAAGTCTATTGTACAGTTCTGGGGGACCTCTACCCCCTGTATGTGCTCTTGGTACACCGGGTTGTCGCATACATTGAAGGGACTGCTACCCCCAGCTTCATCTACTATCAAGGAAGCCGAAGGCGCACCTCCCGGGTACCGAAAGCTTCTTTTTGGATCGAGTGCCTAAATAGACACCCCATGTCGTTGTCAATGGAAACCCCTCAGATGAGGGTCTCATTGCAATACTGGCTGGAATGCCCGGGCTGGAAGAGCCTATCTTCTTTCCTCCCTTGCCAGAAGGAACCTTTTGAATTGAATTATAAGAGGCGAAAGGAAACTCCTCGTCCCCTAGAATTTGCACCTATTTCTTGAGTTGTTGTCAGACAGGTGCTGGCTGCTGCAGTCGCTGGAAAACTGACTGCTGATCTTCAAGTGTTGCTGATTTATCGCAGCAGCAGTTGATGACGACTTGGGTGCAACGACGCCCCGAGAGGGACTCATTGCATGCCAACGCTGCAGTCTTGCATTTGTGAGTAATCATGTCACGTAAGTCGGTAGGAAGCTGCTCTACCTTTGTACCAAACTTGTGAACTCGGGTATCCCGAGCGCACGGGTGCTTAGGCATCATGTTTGCTCCCTGATCCGTGGCTAGTAAAAGTACTTGCTCTGGTTCTTTAGAGGGAGACTTTAAAGACCAACCCAGTCCGTTAGACCTGGAGGACTGGACGCGGGTGGTTCTGTACAACTTTCTGTCAAGAGCCCGTGTAGCAGTCAACATGGCCCGCTAACAGTCAGCAACTTGGATAGTTGACTGGGCTGGTTGGGCCCGCACTGCCCTAGACTTTTTTAACCTAGCGCCCGAAGGTGCATAGTAAAAAGAGTCCAGATTGATAAATTCCACATTCTCAATGGGCCACACGGATTTGAGCCCTTATGAGAGACGGTCGAACACATAGCTTCTGACAGGGCTGCAAGAGGCATCCTGTCTAAGGTCAGAATGGATTGCCGCATGGGCCATGTAGTGTCCCGCTCCGCGAAGGTACTAGATAGATAGAAAGATCGGATTGCTGATTCTGCAACAGAAGACGATTGATCTGGGTGAGTGGACAAAGTCTCATTTTATGATTCGCTTGCACCTAATAAGAATCTGAGCTTTTGAATGAATGTTGTTGCTAATAACAAGACAGTAATCTTGAGTATGCTTAAAAGAGAATCCGTACACTGTCTGCTAAAAAAGAGAAATGTTTTCTGCTTGAAAAGAAGATGGAATTGTTTATGACTTGCTCGATTGATGCATGATGGTTTCATTTGATATTGCATATGTATTGGGGTATCCACTTAGTGACGAGCTGAACCCTAGAGAGTCACAGCAGCTAGCGACGAGCTGAACCCATGCGAGTCACAGCGGTTAGCGACGAGCTAAACCCAAGGGAGTCACAGCGGCTAGCGACGAGCTGAACCTATACGAGTCACAGCGGTTAGCGACGAGCTGAACCCGTGGGAGGCACAGTGGCTAAGATAGAAATGATATGTTGGTTTTCAAAGATGTTTTCAAAAGAAATGTAAACTGACTCTGTATGCATGAAATGTACATAGGTAAAAGTAGCAAGATCACATCACAAGAAACATTTTCTCACTAAATGAACAGTGATCGTTTCAGACAAATATAGCTCTTTGTTCACAATCACCAGTATGCTGATATACTGACCCACCATCAGTCTGCATGCAGGTGCACTATGCATCAAAAAGGATAGTCCGAAGCGATAGCCCGAGCCTCATCCTCAGGAGCCAGAAATCATAAGAGATGCCAAGAGATGACATCTGTGGCAAGAGTTGGTTTTATATGTAAAAGGATGTAATGTATGAGAACGGTATCATTATAATCTGTAAAGTTCTAAGAGAATGTAACATTGTATCAGAGAGAATCGAGAGCTTGTAATTTGTTCAAATGAAATCAATAAAGAGAAATGTTCTTGTTACCATTGTGTTCAATACATGTATTCTGAAATATGTCCGCTGCTGCTTCAATTATCTGCGATATGTTCTGCTGCGTATTGTCAACCTTGTCTATTTTGTCTTGTTACAGGTCTTGGCCTTGTGCAAGTGCAACTTAGGCTTGCACGGCATCACGCCTTAGCGAGGACGAACAGTCTCACAGAGTACAAAGCGAGGACGAAAGGACTCTGCGGGATCGGGGCGTGACAGATTGGTATCAAAGCAACACAATCCTCTGGCCAATTTTGATTCAATTGAATTCGTACATGTTCTCCTGATCCAAAATGACCTTGCCTACTTGATATCATCAATAAGATGAACGTTCAATATAATAAGTCCATAAATATTTTTATGATGCCGGCATATGTTTTATCGATTTGATTGATTGAGATTTGAAATGCATTATTGAACAAGAGTTTTATTATGATCTGAATTGTGATTTCATGGATTGATGATGGCGAAGGATGAGTACTATCGCTGCTAAGGATATTGTAAGTTTCTCCTTAAGTTTCGAGGATGAAACTTCTTTTCGGTGGCTAATTATGTAGTGCCCCGCTCCGCGAAGGCACTAGATAGACAGAAATATCGGATTGCTGGTTCTGCAACAGAAGACGATTGATCTGGGTAAGTGGACAAAGTCTTATTTTATGATTCGCTTGCGCCAAACAAGAATCTGAGCTTTTGAATGAATGTTGTTGCTAATAACAAGACAGTAATCTTGAGTATGCTTAAAAGAGAATCCGTACACTGTCTGCTAAGAAAGAGAAATGTTTTCTGCTTGAAAAGAAGATGGAATTGTTTATGACTTGCTCGATTAATGCATGATTGTTTCATTTGATATTGCATGTGCATTGGGGTATCAACTTAGTGACGAGCTGAACCCTAGAGAGCCACAGCGGCTAGCGACGAGCTGAACCCATGTGAGTCACAGCGGTTAGCGATGAGCTGAACCCAAGAGAGTCACAGCGGCTAGCGACGAGCTGAACCCATGCGAGTCACAGCGGTTAGCGACTAGCTGAACCCGTTGGAGGCATAGTGGCTAAAATGGAAATGATATATTGGTTTTCAAAGATATTTTCAAAAGAAATGTGAACTGACTCTGTATGCATGAAATATACGTAGGTAAAAGTAGCAAGATCACATCACAAGAAATATTTTCTCACTAAATGAACCGTGATCATTTTAGACAAATGTAGCTTTTTGTTCACAATCACCAGTATGCTGATATACTGACCCACCATCAGTCTGTATGCAGGTGCACTATGCATCAAAAAGGATAGTCCGAAGCGATAGCCCGAGCCTCATCCTTAGGAGCCAGAAATCAGAAGAGATGACATCTGTTGCAAGAGTTGGTTTTGTATATAAAGGGATGTAATGTATGGGAACGGGATCATTGTAATCTGTAAAGTTCTGAGAGAATGTAACATTGTATCAGAGAGAATCAAGAGCTTGTAATCTGTTCAAATGAAATTAATAAAAAGAAATATTCTTGTTACCATTGTGTTCAATACATGTATTCTGAAATATGTCCGCTGCTGCTTCAATTATCTGCAATATGTTCTGCTACGTATTGTCAACCATGTCTATTTTGTCTTGTTACAGGTCTTGGCCTTGTGCAAGCGCAACTTAGGCTTGCACAGCATCACGTCTTAGCGAGGACGAACGGTCTCACAGAGTCCGAAGCGAGGACGAAAGGACTCTACTGGATCGGGGCATGACAGGCTACCTTTTTACGGCTAGAGCTGGCTGCCGCATGGACCATCTTCCTGTGACAAGAGTTGGCTGCCGCATGAGCTGTCTGTCTGCGACCAGTGTCGACTGCCGTATGGACAGACTGTCGATCTCCTCTATGCGGCTTCTTCCTTATCCGTATAGATTTCCCTTGTGCCCCAAAAAACTCAGCATCGTAGTATTTTTCTTTGCTGGATTTAGGGATAGTGGGGTCCTCTGCGGTCGAAAATAATGCCGTATGTGAGTTCTGGTCACCGTCTTGCGCTGCAGAAGGAGCTTCTTCGAGAACTTTATCGGGGGCAATAGTTTTACGTACCGACGTCTTGCGAGTTTTCTTTGGGTTGGCTCGCTTCTGAGACGGGCTGGCACACCCTTCAGAGGGCATTTCTTCGAAGGCTTGTTGGTCGAAATGAACCACAAGCATTTGCTGCATAGAACCGACCTTGGACGTGTCAGATTGCGTCACCAGCTTCTCATCAGAAGAGAAGGACGTCCCCAGAAGAGTCACAGTCGTATTTGCCATAAAAAATTAAAGACAGGTATTACAGAACACTGAAATTGATTGCAAACTCGCTTGTACAAAGAAAAGCCTAAAAAGAAATCCTATGAAACAATCTAAGTATAATTTTTTTAGTTTTGATTCAGGGGGGTGACGATGGAGGCTCGGAAAAGTGATATCAACTCTGCCTTACTCCGTGGACTATCTGACGCAGTCTTTAGATCTTGAAGAAATTGCTTTCTTGAAGGTTGCCAGCCTTTGGCAGAGGTATAGCACCCTGCTATTTATAATAGAATGTATGTTGAGCTGCATAGATGGCCTGCAGCCACGTGGCTGATTGGCATGCAAAGACCCACTATTTGGCCGCCATCTGTTGATTTGTTAAAAAAATGGATTTTGTTGCAACAAATCTGGGTAGTTTAGGACTTGGTCAGATTGCCACACGTCCTGTCGCAGGGATCATTTTTTTAACTGCATAGATCTCTCAGTTTTTGACCATGTTGGGCCGTATGAGCCTCATGCGGCTTAAGTTATAAACTTTATTAGTCCAGACATAGCTTAAGGATTTAAGCCGCATAGATTCTGTATTTTGGCCGCATAAAGCTCATGCGGCTTGGATCATAGATACTCTTGGCTGCATGAAGTTTGGACACTTTAGGGCCGCATATGTCTGAGCCGCATAAGGTTCATACGGATTAGATGACACTCCTTCTGGCCGCATGAAGGCGTACGAACCCTGCTTTTGGGTGACGTCTCTCGTCTTATCTTTTTTGTCGAAGTGTCAGAGCTATCATTTTTGTCAGTTTTTTCAGGACTTGTCAGCTTTATCAGACGAACTGCTCCTCTTGGTCGTATATCTTCCTTCTACAGTAGATTGTCGACGGGCCGCATATGTCTTTGAACCAGTCATACGACTTTCCTTTATGCGGACCTGTTTGGCCCAAAGTACCTATACGACAATTTGTAATCCGCATGAACTCCATATTTTTCATACTCTACATGGCCTAGGAGGAACCATGGTATAGCCGAGCTGGAATTACCGCTCAGGTTATACGGAAACTTTCAGCGGGGCTCGCTACTTGTACTGAAAGGGTTGTCGAATAGCAAAGCTATAAGTCCAGGATAGCTTGTGGTGCTAGTGACTATTTCATATAGATGAGTCGGCATAATAGCGGCGATCTGTGTTCACACCTTCAGATTGAGTCAAGAAATATGTGCACGATCAGAACACAATGTTTGAACCTAAGATTTGGTTGCAACGAAGACACCGTGCTACGGCATGAAGTGTTTTGTGTATCTTTATTTTATTTCACAGTTTATATGGCATATTGTTTCTTGTATATTGTTACGTCCCGCTGAGGACCTGGTGACTTCTCCAGGCTTAGAAGATCGGGACTTCCCCCAGGAGTATATTTTGGCACTTGATCTATCCTTTGTAGACGATGAGGTCTCGCCTTCCAAGATCTAGTTACTTATCTATGATATGAGACTTTATAGTGGTTATTTTTTTCTAGTTTCTTTTATTTTATTTGAGGAGGTCAGACTCCACTATTTGAGACTATTTTTATAGTTGTTTGGTAGTAGATCTGTTTCTAGCTGACTATATTTTTTGACTCTTTATTTATATTTATTTGGACTTCTGTGATCTCTTGTGTATTTTATGGATAAGATGTAGTTGTATTATGATGTGGCATGCGATTATTATTTCTTACAGCTTATGTATACGTACGAGGATTTCATATATTGGAGTATTCTTCGTATATATACAGCATCTGGCATGTCTGCGTACTTAGTCCTAAGTATTATAGGATTGGGGTATTACATGTTTTTATGGTGGCCCATAAAGATCTACAAAAATATTGTTGGGTTACATGACTGTAAACACAAGTCTGCAACTAGGAATAAGAATGGTATCTCATCCACAACTTATACCTCCTTTGACTTCAAACTACTTCGAACTCTCTTTGATTGCTTGAATTGCCTCATGCTTGAATCTTTTCTCACGTAACCTTATTTTCATGCCAGCAATATGAATCTACGAAGTAGACTCACCTTTACCTTGGCCATCACATCTGGTAATTCAGCTACCTAGGAGGAGCAGGTTCCTCTAATGATCCTAATGACCCCGTATCAGCTAGGGCAGTAGGTTACCATGACCTCGTCAACGGTACAGCAGGAGACCCAAGCACCCCCAATCAGGCAGGCCGGACAGACTATTGTAGTGCCATTATGAGGGAATGTACAACTACCACCACCACCACCATTACCTCAGCAGTTTCCACCACAGTCCGGACTCAAATGCCGCCACCACCAGCTGAAGGAAACCCCACTACTCAGTTTTTATATGCCATGATACGGGCTCAGTAGCAGCAGACTGAGCTGATGAGGCAGAGCATGATGGCAGCACTGACTAGGCTCCCGCCTCCACCTCTGACACCGGTACCAGCACCAGCTCCACATCATTATGAGGGCTTATCAAGAACTTCATGGAGATGAACCCCAAGCCCTTCAGAGATAACGAGAAACCATTAGAGGTCTTCGCGTGGCTTATTAGCACGGAAAAGTTACTGAAGGCATCCCAATTGCTAATACACGATTGGATGACAGCAGTAGACTTACTCTTAGAGGACAACGCTCACCACTGGTGGAAGGCTGAAGAAAGGCGATTGGGTACTGGGCTGACATGGGAGGAGTTCTACGACCTCTTCTATGAGAGATTCTTCTCCATCCATGTTCAAGACGCTCTCTATGACCAGTTCATCCATCTGAAGCAAGGAAACATGTCAGTAGACGAGTACGAGGCAGAGTTCAACCGCCTGAGCAGATTTGGTGCGGCATTGATCCCGACGGAGTGGAAGAGAGCGAAAAGATTTTATCAAAAGCTTGCACCAGAGCTCAAGACTTATACTACCACACAGTCTCGAGTCTCACATGTGGCTGTTTTGCAGAAAACATGTAGCCAGGAGCTTCTTTGCAAAGAGTTGTAGTAGACACAGAGACGTCCTACACCAGCAGTTGCAGCAAGTAGAGCGATCCAATGTGTACCCATCCCGAGACCCATGACATAGCCACAGCAGAGGGGCATGCCTTATCAAAAGCCTATTTGCAACTATTGTGGGAAGCAAGGTCATTTCAGGAACGGCTGTCGACTTCATCTGGGATTACGTATGAGGTATGAATTAGGACATGACATGGCCAGGGATTGTCCCGAGCAGCAAGCACTAGTACATGCTCAGCATGCCTTGAGGCCTACAGTCCCAGCACTTCCGGCACCCCGACCAGGACAGCAGGCTCCAAGAATTATGGTACCAGCAACAGGAGAACCTCGCCCACCATTACCTTCCGAAGCAGTACAATACAACAGGGCCAGATCTTAGAGCCCCGTTCAGAATTACGGGCAGGTCTTCTCCCTAGTAGTCGAGGATATAGAGACAAAAGCGGAGGTCATAGAAGGTAAGATTTTAGTTGCTATATTTCCTGTTATTACCTTATTTGACATTGGAGCCACACATTCATTTATAGCTACTAGCTTTACCACTAGAAATAGTATTCCCACCATGTCATTATCTAAAAACAATAGAATCCTTACGGGAGGAGGAATAGAGTTAGTGAGTAGTGTTTGTAGGATTTGTCCGGTAGTAATATATGGTAGAAAGATAAAGGCACGATTTCTTATTTTTCCTATGCCATCTTTCGATGTAGTTCTTGGGTTAGACTGGTTGAGCCAGCACTATGCATCCATGGACTGTCATAGAGGTAGTATTGTCTTTATACCACCCATTGAGACAGAGTTCGAGTTCGCTAGATGAGCAAAAGAGAGAAGCGATCCACCTGTATTAGGAACTCACATGATGATGGATGACATCCCTCAGCACCCTATCATCATTGAGTTCTAAGATATGTTCCCTGAGGAGTTGCCAGGACTGCCACCTAACCAAGACATCGAGTTTTCCATAGAGCTTATTCTCGGAGCCGAGCTATCTCATCTCGAGTATATCGACTAGCACCCAAGGAGTTGAAAAAGATAAAGACACAGATAGACTTTCTTGAAAGGCTTTATTCATGCTAGTGCATCACCATGGGGAGCACCCATCGTATTCATGCCAACGAAAGATAGGACAGTACTCATGTGTATAGACAACAGGCCTTGAATGCAATGACGGTGCAGAACAAGTATCCCTTGCTATGCATAGACAATCTATTTGATCAGTTGAGTGGAGCCAAGGTATTCTCTAAGATCGACTTGCGATCAGGCTATCATCAGTTAAAGGTTCGAAAGGAAGAAATTTTGAAGACTGTGTTCCGATCAAGATATGGGCACTACGAGTTTTTGGTCATTCCATTCGGTTTGACCAATGCTCCAGCGGTGTTCAATGAATCTTATGAACAAGAACTTCCATCAGTACTTGGACAAACGTGTGGTCATCTTCATAGACGATATCTTGATATACTCAAAGCGCCAAGAGGAGCACGAGCAGCATTTATAAATCGTCTTGGGGACCTTGACAAATGAGCACCTTTTTGCGAAGATTAGCAAATGTGACTTCTTTTTCAAGGAGGTTTCATTTTTTGGGCATATTGTCACGGGGTACGGCAAATCGGTAGATCCGGAGAAGATCTCAGTAGTCAAGGCATGGCCTGCTCCGACATCAGCCTCCGAGGTGAAAAGTTTCCTTGGACTTGCGGGGTATTATCGAAGGTTCATGGTAGATTTCTCACGGATAGCGGGGCCTATGACTCGGTTGACTTGTAAAGACCATGAGTTCGTATGGACGGAAGAGTGTCAAGCCACTTTTGATGAGTTGAAGAAATGCATGACCACTGCACCTATCTTGACACTACCATCAGGCCCGGAATGATTCATGATATATAGCGATGCATCCGAAAAGGGATTAGGATGCATCTTGATGCAGCATGGTCGTATAGTAGCATATGCATCAAGGCAGTTGAGAGTGCACGAGAAAAACTGTCCAACCCATGATCTACAGCTCGCAACAGTCATTTTTGCTCTAAAACTTTGGAGATATTACTTGGATAGCGAGAAGGTAGACATTTATACTGATCATAAGAGCCTCAAGTATGTTTTCACACAAAAAGAGTTGAACATGCGACAACATCGTTGGTTGGAGCTAATTAAGGATTATCAGGTCTAGCTGCATTACCATCCGGGCAAGGCAAATGTAGTGGCAGATGTATTAAGCAGTAAGCCCATGGCTCATTTCTTGACTACACATCGGAAGTCGTTAGAAGACTTTCAGAAGCATGGTATTAAAGTCGTATTGCCCGAAGCTGATAGAGTACTAGCAAATCGCTAAGTACAATCATCGTTAGTCGATAGGATCAAGGCAGCATTACCCATATACACTAGATTCGGACGACTTAGAAAGAGGACCGAAGCAGGAGAGAAAATAGGATTGAGGATTTATCCCGATGGGACATTACGATGTGGTGATCGTCTCTATGTTCCAAATGGAGATCTACGGCAGGAATTGATGGTCGAAGCACATAGCTCAATCTACTCCATATACCCCGTAGGAACCAAGATGTACCAAGACTTATAGTAGCACTATTGGGGGCACAGAATGAAGTGGGAGATAGCTCGTTTTATGGCCAAGTGTTTGGTATGCCAACAAGTGAAGGTAGAGCACCAGAGGTCAGCTAGATTGTTGCAGCCACTACCCATTCATGAGTGGAAGTGGGAGCACATCACCATGGATTTTGTCACAGGATTTTCTCGGAGTCCTAGTCGATGAGATGCAATATGGGTGATCGTTGATAGACTTACCAAGTTAGACCACTTCTTACCTTTTATAGTGGGCTAGTCCACGGAGGTCATAGCTGACATGTACATGAAGCAAATAGTGAAGCTATATAGTGTGCCAGTTAGTATCGTGTTGGTCCGAGACTCGAGATTCACCTCCCACTTTTGAAGGAGCATGCAAGAAAGCTTGGGTACCCCTCTGAAATTTAGCAAGACTTATCACCCACAAATAGATGGTTAGTGAGAGCGTACTATTCATATGCTAGAAGACATGTTGAGAGCGTGTATGCTTGAATTTGGCGAATCATGGAAATACCACCTTCATCTTGTAGAGTTTTATTACAATAATAGCTATCAAGTGAGCATTCAGATGGCTCCGTTTGAAGCATTATATGGTAAAAAGTGTCGATCTCCTACTTGTTGGAGCGATGTAGGAGAGCAACAGATATTGGTCCCCGAGTTGGTCGTGCGCACGGTAGTGAAGGTGAAGAAGATACAAGGCCACCTACGAGCAGCGTAGGATCGACAGAAGCAGTAGGCAGATCACCGTCATCGACCCTTGGAGTTCAGGGAAGACAACCATGTTTTCTTGAAAATATCCTCTACTAGAGGTACGATTCGATTCAGAGGAAGTGGCAAGTTGAGCCCAAGATACATCGCCCCTTTCGATGTCTTGGAACGAGTTGGAGAAGTTACCTACAGATTGACATTGCTACCATAGGGAGTATGACGTATTCCATGCATCACAGCTGAGGAGATACGTGGCAGACAGCAGTCATGTGCTTGATCACTCTGAAATCACCGTTTGTTCAAGCTTGTCATACCAAGAGAAACCGGTAGGTATCCTTGATCGTCGAGTGAAGGTGTTATGAAATCAATCCATCCCTTTGGGTCACGTGGCGTGGAAGCATCACTCGCCAAAAGTTTCTACTTGGGAGCCCGAGGACGACATTCGAAACTGCTACCCTGATTTGTTCGAAAACCAAGGTACGATTTTTATATGTTAGTTTCATTTACCTTCGTACTGCATTGCATACCCTCCTCCACCCATCGTAGTTTTAATTTCGGGCACAAAATTTTTATAAGTTGGGTAGGATGTAAGCCCCCTATTTTTATAAAAAATTTATTTTAAATTTTATAGTAATTTTTAATTATTTAAATAAACTAGATATTCTAGTTAAGATTTTGAAGATAGCAAGTATTGATATACTCTAAGTATATCTAGGTAAGAGGTACAAATTTTTGTACCAGAATCCTTTAAGAGGATTTTTTGTATTTGGAAGAATTTTAGAAAATTTAATTATATATTTATTTCTATACATTGAAAATATATATATTTATATTTATATTTATATATATATATATATATATATATATATATATATATATATATATATATATATATATATATATATATATAAAAATATATATATATATATAAATATATATATATATATATAAATATATATATATATATATATATATATATATATATATATATATATATATATATAATGATTTTTACTGTTAATAAGTTTTTTATTATTCATTAATGATACAAGTAGCAAGAAATTTCTACTCCTATATAATAATTGTTTCCAGTATTTTTACATCCTGGAAATATTTTAGGAATTTTTGAAATTTTTGATATTTATTTTGAAGTTTTATGCATAAGTATATATCTATTTACTTATAACAATAGTTAAAAAAACCCCACCCGAGAACTCGCAAGATCCCAGTATCTCGCGAGTCAATGTTAGGCAATTTCACCCGCTGGGTGAAGTTTATCCCGACGCGCACAAGGCGCCATTAGGAAAGGGAATTGAAAAGATTTGAACTTCAGATATTTTCCAAATCTTCACAAGATCCTATCATAATCTAATCCTCCACTGATTCAACCTAAATCCCCGATCAATCCCAACGTAATCGAAATCAAATTTTGACCCAAAATAGGTCAAAAATGTTAGATATATACACGCAAAGCCGCTCGAAGTTGTCCTCCAACAAATTCCTACAAAATTTATCTTGACCCCAAAGCAGTGACCCTCCAAGTACGCCAGCTTCCCCGCACTTCACCCCGACAGCCTGCAAGCCACCGACGATTGATTGAACGTCGTCGAAACCGAGATGAAACAGAGACAACCCTGTTTGGAAATAACTCCAGGTACCCGACTTCTCGGCTATTTTTCTGTCAATCTACTCGATCGATTTTTGATCCGTAAATTTTTATAGAGATTCTAGTTGACATCCTACCAGACCCGGTAAATTGAATTATTTTAGTTGGCCAGAGCATCTCGTGGGAAATCCTAAAATTTTGGAAAAAAATGCTGTCGCAACGACAGATTTCTGAACACTAAACATCCATGTTTGACGCCACCTTGCGAGCAGCGTATCACTAGTTTTAAAATTTTACTTGAACACCCTGGTAGAAAACATGGAGCACTTTAAAACCTTTCTGTTAGTTCTTGATTTCATTAAGTATTTCAAAGTTACGTGATTCTAAAAATAAAGAAAAATTGGTTTTCGACAAAACTGAATTCTTGGAAAAACCTCCAGATACGGCATGCGTCCCGAAAAACCGGACGATGTTGTCACAATCCATTAGCATCGAAAGACGCATATGGATGTTGTCAATGTCTGGGATTCGACGAAACTCGATTTCGTTGTGCATGCACGACAAAATCGAGGCGTATCGGTCGAGATATCCCGTATCGAGCTATTTGCAAACTAGGGCATAACTTCGTGTACTAGAGACAAAACTTATGCCAACAGGACCGTATCATTTTTCTGGTCTTGTATGCCATGTTTGGTCCGATTCTGAGAAGGTCGACCGGAACGCCATTTTGGCGGGCCTGCTACCCGATCTAACGGGCGAATTTGTGCACGGCCCACCGGAATCCAACTTTGGACATACGGTTGGGTTCGTATCGTCAAACATGACCCGTAGACATATATTTTGATTACTTTAGAGACTGTAGGTACTTGCACGCTCTTCGATGGAAAGCGGGTTCCAACAACGGACATCGTTCTGATCCAAATTATAATTTTTTTCCTGTGTCCAGAATTGGAATTTTGGGTAGACATTTTGAGACATATCATTTATACCAAAAACGTTCGTGATATTTATTTCAGTATTCGGAGTCGTTTGCGGGATCTGACTTTTCATTGCTACCGATTCTGATCACCAGACTTGCTATTTTTGTGCACCACCCTCAAGTAAGATACCTTGCCATTATATTCTGTCTTTTTTTTGCTATTTTATTTCTGCTATTTATATTCACTTCTTATTATATACTGCATGTTTTATCTCATTGTGCATCCAAGTCATACGTGGGTGCAAGCGACTGCTTTAATCATTTTACTGCTTTTATTTCTTATGTTGTATTGACTTAGCACTAGTTGACTACCCACTCAAATGAGGTATTGGTATATCTCATATGGCCTTGACACTTGCTTTGTCATGAGTATGAGTCACTTGTCGGACATGGACTCGTATAGTCGGGTGGCCACCAATACGTATGAGACATGCGACAGTTAGGAATAACTGCCAAAAGAATTGCATGATTAGTAGATTTGGCAGTTACTAAAGGTTCATATGAGTCATGGAGATGACCCTACTAGGCATTGGTTGTGGGAGAATAATTCCTTAACGTATGGGCCACTATTACAATTTTTTTTGTAACCCGAAAGCTCCGTTGGAGATATGGGTAAGCTTACCCCCCTCAGGTTGGCCACTGACGTTTTCGAATGTTATGCGCTTGGTCCCTGGTACCCAAGAAGGGACTATACCGGATCCCATTATTAGCCAGAAGTGCCCATGCATTGGAGACTTGTTCTTAACAAACATGATCCCGGTAGAATGGTTAGGAACCCTATTGCATGCATCTTTATTTTATTTCATAGTTTATATGGCATATTGTTTCTTGTATCTTGTTACGTCCCGCTGAGGACCTAGTGACTTCTCCAGGCTTAGACGATCAGGACTTCCCCAAGGAGTATGGTTCGACATTTGATCTATCCTTCGCAGACGATGAGGTCTCTCCTTCCGAGATCTAGTTCTTTCGAAACTTTGTAGTGGACATCTTTTTCTAGTTTCTTTTATTTTATTTGAGAAGTTCGGACTCCAGTATCTTAGACTATTTTTATAGAGGTTTGGTAGTGGATCTATTTTTACCCGGCTATATCTTTTGACTCTTTATTTATATTTATCTTGACTTTTGGAATCTCTTGTGTATTCTGTGGATAAGATGTAGTTGTACTGTGATGTGGCATGTGATTATTTTTTCTTACAGCTTATGTATATGTACTAAGATTCCATATATTGAAGTATTCTTCGTATGTATGCAACTGGCATGTCTGCATACTTAGTCCTAAGTATTTTAGGACTGGAACGTTACAGTACCTAAACTACACAGTCATAAAAAATCTATAATCTCTGTAATCTCATCCACAAAATCAAGCAACAACAACACAGACATAGATATAACGAATGAATTGAAATAAAATATAATAAAGAATTGAATAAATGATCTGTCTGTAAAAATATAGTCTGATACAAATATCCATGGAAAAGAAATAAAATAATGAATATAAAAAAGTACTGAAATAAAAGATAACCAACCAGAACGTCGGCTAACTAGATAATAATACTCAGGCTCTAACTGCAACCTCCTCCAAGATCATGGAAACTCCTCGGACAATATGTCTACGTCCTCAGCAACATAACTTGTCTCAATCTTTTGTCAGTAGACAGTGGGATACAAATGCTCATCCGGATCAGGAAAAGAACCAGGTCCTTAGAGGGACGTAACAAGATACAAAAGGAATATGCCAATGCAAACTGAATAAATATAAGGTAATAACCTAGATCTCAACACGGTCCAATAGCCCATCATCGAAATAGTGAACTACACCCGCAACCAGATAAGGACAAGGTTGGCACACTATTCTGTGACAAGATAATGTGCCATGGCTTTGTGAATGCATATTGAAGACAACTTCGGACGTATGGGTAGGTGATAAGGATATGGAACCGAATCACAGGCCGGCGTCGAATCATGAGTCGATATCTATGAACAATGAACCGCGCAGATAACTATGAACCTATCCATATGGCTAATGATCCCGCAATCTCCTCCGAATATTACAGAATCTAATAAGGTAATCCCATACGTCTTCTGCTAGTCTTCCCCACCCATGGACTTGCACAAGTCATATCCATGACTCGGACAAACCCTATCTCAATGCCAAGTTATCCTATCTAGACACAATCTAACTAACCAATAAGTCAACGCACCAATGGCCAGTCAATGCGCAACTCATGCATATGAAATCTCACTCAATGTGTCATGTAGTAATACATGTCAAGGCCATAGAAGTTATATCAATAACTTTACCACTAAAGGTAAGTCCACTAACTCTAAGTCAACACGTGCACCCACAATTCATCGATGACAACATCGATGGCACCCAAGTCAAACATGGGCGCATACCACTATAACTGTAATCAACAAAAAAGAATAGAGAGCATAATTTAAACAGTAAATAAAGCCAAGGTATATTGCCTGGATTAGCAGCAAAGGAATAAATTATCAATCCGGCATCACCCTCCGCATTCACGATCTCACGAACTCCTAATAATAATAATAATAATAATAATAATAATAATAATAATAATAATAATAATAATAATAATAATAATAATAATAACAACAATAACAATAACAATAACAATAATAATAATAACTAACATGAATAACTAGTCATAATACACCTTCTAGGACTAATAAAATCTCGTAAAATTATATGTATAAATATTCCATATCGATTCTAATATAAATCATTAATATTCTGAAAAAAAAAATATATTACTAATATTGCATACAAACTATTTAGAAATCATTTAGAATCTATTTCATGAACAAACTACATCCACATTGATAAATCAATGTTATTATAACGAGTTTAATCATGAATAAAATAACTTTATTAATCTGAAATAAATGGTAATCAATTATCTAAATTAACAAATATTCATGATCATGAGTCTTGGATCATTGATATGGAGCAATGTTTGCACACAAAAATATTTTTGAGCTCACAAGATGACAATTTTGATAGTTCATTTACAGCATAATTTTATCCTTCAAAGATCGAATTATTCGAGCATTAAAATAGCAAATTTATGAAAACTCATAGAACGAAAGTTGTCGATAATCCAAATACAGTCATTTTCATATATGATATCGACGATAAATATGAATGTATACAGTCCAAATCTACCCCACAATGAACAGTGCTAGAACTAGACACACTTGGGTAAAATATGTGCCTCGACCAATCTAAGAACAATTTTGACATAAAATTTTATATGAAGGTAGTAGACACAAAGGTAAACCCAAAAATTTGGTCCCGCGAGGTTTTGATGTCTAGAAGTGGAGAAAATGTATTCTCAATATGGCGTACCTGTTATGATTTTCGAACAGCACATCGGGGTCGACTTTGAATAGTTGTCGCGGCTCGTAGAGGCTGTGCTAGGCCTCGAGACTCCTTAGGATGATTAAGGAGGTCTTAGGCACGTCGGGATGGCTTGAATGGCCTTGGAACTAGTCGAAAATGGAAAAAAAAATAGCGACGACAGCAGGTACAAACAGCAGCAGCAGTCGGCAATAGTGGGTGGGATGTTTAGGATTTTTGATAGAGGGTTTCGGGTAGGTGATTATATATATAGGGTTTTGGATTGGAGGTTAGTTAGGGGGATATTATAGATGGGTTTTGGGTGAGTTTGGGTTCCGATAATTCAAAAGATTGACAATTGAATCTCTATGTTTCCCAATTTAGAAACCAAGCTTAATAAGACTTCCTTGTTAGGTTTTCATCCAAATAAAATTCTAATAAATCAGAATTAAATATCTAGGATGGCCTCTCTACATGGGGATGGCTCTAACAAGTCTCCTACAATTTGTTGGACAAGTTTAGGCTCAAGAAAAATTACCCAAATTGGAAATAGGTTCTAAAGTCACACAAAAGGTCTTATGTAACATTTGAATTTAAATAAACATGGGGCCTCGATTGAGTGGGACATCCTAGGCATGTTATAGGAGGCTCAAACATAGTCGAAACCATATATTGGTTCGTATAGGTTGGATCGATGTCGAGTCCTAAATTTAAGTTGGAAGTTATGACAAGTCTCACGGTAGATAACTTATTGGCCTAAATGGATCCTG
Organism: Iris pallida; assembly: GCA_029216955.1. Taxonomy (NCBI): domain Eukaryota; kingdom Viridiplantae; phylum Streptophyta; class Magnoliopsida; order Asparagales; family Iridaceae; genus Iris; species Iris pallida. The sequence continues at coordinate 8,871,138 of JANAVB010022999.1, forward strand.
AAGTTTTGCGACGCAAATAGAATATAAGAAGACATATTTGAGTGGGACATGATATACTAAATAGAAAAAAAATTTGTTTAGATCAAAATTCATGCAGGAAGTTTCTAGAGTTTAGCATTTCTTGTGCTCCAAAAATCAAAGCTACGGAAGAGTATATTTTATGATCACGAATAAAAGTGGAAAAATATCTATTAGTAACTATGCTGAATAAAAATAATAAAAATAAATAAATAAAATAACTCTAAAAATACAGGGGGCTTACATGGAATAATAGGTTTAAAATATTCTAGGAATTTCTAGAAAACTCCTAATATTCCTAAGAGTCTAATAATAACCATCCAGAATAGCTACTAGCAACTAGTGTCTAAAACATTGACAAATATAATATTAGGAAGTAGTAGTAATTTAATAAATTCTATTCCAAAATCTACTAAACATCAAGTAGTTAAAAATCTAATTTGCCTATAAATATTAGTATAATTATCAATCAACAATTTCAAATTAAACATATAGAATAGTTTTAAAGAGACTAGTTAACAATTAAACTAATATAATCAACAACTAAACTAACTAATCAATTAGTAAACCCTCAACCCAGTCCTATGGGCCTAGACTGGTCGGCCCACTATAATTCTATTCTTTTTCTTTTCTTTTTCATAACCCAATCTATTGGGCTTTAGCAAACCCAACCCACTCCTAATGACTTAACATAACACTCTATCCCTCTCTCTCCATTACACTCACTTCTCTTAGCCGCACACTCCAAAAAACTATAATCTCTAACATAACAGCTACTTACATTCAGTTGAAGCGGAGGAGGAAGAAGTGAAGATGACGAGGATGAAGAGATCGAGATGAAGAAGGAAGAGGAAGGAGAGGTGTTCACCTGAAGAGCCCAGCGGTGCTGGCTTTGAGAACGACGAAGCACGGTGGACGAAGAAGACCAGATCCGGTCAGGAAATGGGTCTGATCGGAGGTTGGGGCCATGAAACAGAGGTGGCCACCGTGGGGCTTCCGTCGCTCTGCGATGGCATGATCTGGAGACTCCGATTCGATGAGACGTCGGAGAGATCGAAGATGGTGGTAGAAAATACCGTGCTTGAGGTGGCGGTGCAACGACTCAGTGTTCGGTACGGCCATGACACGGCATCAGGGCTGAGGTCGGTGGCTCAAGGTCCGAAGCGTAGTGACCAGATCTAGGTCGGATCTTGTGGCAGCAGTCGACAGTATCGAGTGGAGGTCAACAGATCTCGGCGAGGCAACAAACTCTGGCAGTGACGGTAGACTCGATCAATAACAACAACTCCGGTGGCCCGATGGTAGCACGGGACGACGATGACTCGGTCTCCTACAGTAGAGATCGACTAGATTTATGGCTGGTGCTTCGAGCGGTGATCAAGACGTCAGTGAGGAAGATCGACAGACAGAGCTCCTGCGATAGTAGCAGTGCTGATCTTCTCGATGATGGCAGCTTGATCGAGCTCACGTGGCGATCCCAAGCATTTCGGTATGGCGGCGACACAAATTAGGGTTAGGGTTTAGGAGTATCAATTCCAGAGTTTGTATCTGTGTCCTGTGATGGTCAGGACATAAGAATGGTGGAATTATAGTCTGTGGCATGTCCAGGATTGGTGGACACAGGAATGAAGGGTGTCGATGTGTCTGGAATGTAGGACAAGGGAATTATGTAACTGTATGGCTGTAAAATGAATGAAAAGAGTGGACACGGTTGGACACAGGGACACGGTGGACTAGGCTACTAATTAGAAATGATTAATGCTAATAATAATGGGCTATTTTTAGGTTTGGTCTCAAGCCATAGGCCCAAGAATCACATGGGCTAGGAATAGTCTAGAACTAGTTAGTTACAACTAATTAAAGGGCACATGTTAATTAATTAAAAGCACATGTTAATTAAACATATGTTTAACTAATTACTTCTAGAAAGTTCCAACCTAGAAATAACTAGGTATTTACTAAACTTACCACTCCCTCTCTACTAATTACCAAAAGTCTTTTCCTCTTTACTAAATGACATCCCTCTTAGGTAATTACCAAAAATAACAAAAATTTCTAAATAAAAATAAAAAATTAATGTAATAAAAAAATTCGGGAATGGAGGTTATAGTGTCTCCAGAACAATCCACAAATGTTGCTCGTGCTTCTCGCGACTCTTCAAATATACTAAGATGTCATCAATAAAAACAACCACAAATTGATCCAAATATTGGTGGAACACCCTATTCATCACATTCATAAACATTGTTGGCACATTCGTCAATCCGAAGGTATCACCAAGAATTCGTAATAACCATCACGATTTCTGAATGATGTCTTTCGAATGTCTTATTTGTGCCTTCGCTTGGTGATATCCATATCTCAAATCAATTTTCAAAAATAGCTTTGCTCCTGTCAGTTGGTCGAATAATTCATCAATCTGGGGCAGTAGATACTTATTCTTGATGGTCAACGCATTCAGTGCTAGATAATCGATGCACATATGTACTGACCTATCCTTCTCTGGCACAAATAATACTAGAGCCCCCCAAGGTGATGCACTTAGTCGAATGAAACCTTTGGTCTGCAACTCTTCTAACTGAAGCTTCATCTTGTCCAACTTCTTCTCCAACCGGTACATATTTGAAGAAACCGATGCTGCTCTGGCACTAACTCAATGTTAAACTCCACTTGTCGTTCAGGTGGTAGACCTGGCAACTCCTCCGAAAATACATCCATAAACTTTTCAATAATAGGCATGGTGGTGCTACCTCCATAGACATGAAAGCTTCAACTGCTAGCCCTACTCCCTCCTTAATGGTCCCTCTCATAAATTCGAACTCTGGATAGTCTGGGGGTCTGAAGATAACACTCCCTCTATGGCAATCTAATACGGAATGGTATTGGCTCAACCAGTCCATTCCCAACACTACATCGAAATTTGGTATTTGAAGTACAAAAAATTGCGCTCTCATCTCTCTTCCATACAATACCACTAAATAAGTTCTACATGTAATGGCCGACACAATACCTCCCCCGTAAGAATCTTCCAACTCATAGGCAAGGGCGAGGTGGCTACTATATGTATTGCTACAAAACTACTAGATATGAAAGACAAGGTGGCCCCGAATCAAATATTGAAGTGGTGGGGATAGATGATAGTAAAATAATACCTATAATCGCTATGCTTTCAGGCTCCTCCTCAGCTGGTATCATTGCAAAGGCCTGACCATAACTCGGTGCTCCATTTTGCTATCTAGCACTCTCGTATTGTGCCTTCTGAGTGGCTAAGGGTGGTCCTTTCTCCTATCCTCCAGGTGCTGGTAGCCTTGGAACAGTAGTAGCCTGTGTAATGCTTATAGTTCGTTTTACGTATCTTGGTATACGTATACGTATTTTGTTTCGTATTACATGTTTCCTTGCATGATATATTTGGGTATTCTATTTGCTTGGCCATGGTTCATCTTGATTCGGTTCGTCTTGTTGGCTTGGTTCGGTTTTATTGGAGAACCAACCCACCTACCTACCACCACCATTAGCATTTATTAACCCATTCTCCTTTCTCTCTCCTTTTTACTCTTCTTCTTCTCCACCATTAACTCCTCACCAACCTGAGAGGGAGAGGGTGAGCTTAGGCAAGTGCATCTTGCTTCATGGAGGAACCCAAATTTTATTGTTCCATTCACTTCTTCACAATATTCTAGAACACTTTAGTACTTGGCATTTTTACTTTCCATGGCTCATTGCTTGTAGATCTAAGTTTATGTTATTTTTAGATTCCTTGTATTTTGATCTATGAAGTCTTGTTATTATTAAGTTTTGATGGTTCCATGCTGTAGAGAATTTTATTCTGTCCTATTTTGACCTATGAAAGTTCGGATTTGGACTCTGGATGATAGAACTATGGAGATTGGAAATTTGGCCTTCAAGGTGTTCTCTTTCTCGGAAGAATGGAGAAGAAGAACAGGATCCAGCCGCTTAGACTTGACCGCATGACAATTTTATTAGACAAGTGATTCTCAAGCTGCATATGATTTCCCCAGCCGCATGATAATCCGGCCGTAGGAGACTACATGAAACTAGCCGCATGACTACGGATAAACTCCTGGCCGCATAAGTTTTTTTCCCATTGAGCCGCATGATCCCCGCCAGCCGCATATGTACCCGTCACTTGAGCCGCATATGCTCTGGCAAACCCAGCCGCATGAAGACAATTTTGCTGCCGCATATGAGTGGCATCCCCACGAGCCGCATAAAATCTGTTCCCTGCTAGCCGCATAGGACTCCACTTGATCCAGCCACATAAGTGCATGTCCCTTCCTGGCCGTATGAGGGTTCATTCTCAGCCGCATAAGGCCTTGCCTCCCGCGAGCCGCATGGGAACTAACCCATTCTCAGCCGCATAAGTGCAAGCCTGCCCGGCCACATGGACTTCTTCCCACACTGCTGCATGCGCTCATCCATTTCCAGCCGCATGGGGTCTTCCCCTTCCGTTGGCCGCATGAGACCCGACTTCTTGAGCCGCATGCGTCCTTGCCTCCTGAGCCGCATGCACTCTCCTTTAACAGCTACATGGGATCCAGTAATCCAGAGCCGCATATACCCGAACCGCATGGCTCCTCCATAACCTTGGATTTTATGATTTAATTGTTATTATTTAGGCTCATGTCTTGGGACCCTCAGTGTAAGTTAGGTCGCTTGATGAATGCTTGTGCTATGTTATTTTGTACATATATCCTTGAACACGACAGTGATCCGTAGTGGTGCACCCTTGACAAGTAACATGACATGATAGTGGCCCGCCGTGGCGTACTCCAGACAAGTAACCTGACATGATATATATCTCGAACAGCTGTTGCGACGGCTCCATGACATAACATGACAAGTATAAATAACCTGGACACCGTGGGCAAATGTGCTTGTGTAAATAAATCAGTATTGTCTTACATCAAGTCTAGGACAGGGACCCCTGAGTACCACGGTCAGGGGTGCCTACCAAATTAACTAAGGCTAATAACTAGAATAACATAGTAGTCATGAAGAGATTTCCCAGCTATAGGCAATCCCGTTACCTGGGCGCGCTTGAGATCTGTAGCCTGCCGTCGAATAGGGCACATTTCCAGCACAATGTCAAGTGTTGCACCCTCTAAGTCACCTAAGGGTACATGTATTTTCTGGATGATGTACCCACCTGAATTTAACCCCTAATATTTCGACCTGGGTAACCTGGATGGTCTGCAGGACTTGTGGCTGTAGAATAATCTCGCTTCATCTTGCAAGTAACTAGGCCTGTGATAACCCTAGTTAGTTAAAGTATCAAGCCGTACTTATTGTTTGGCCGTGATTGATTGAATGAGGAACAATCTGTCTAAGATGGTTACATGTCCTGATTTCTTATATTATCTTGCCGATAAATGGTGGAAAGTTCCGTTCAGATGAAAGGTTACAACCCCGGTCCTTGTTTGGTTTACGGGTTGTAACCTGGTTATCTGAATAGTCCCATGGTGATCTCGTCGTATATAATCTTGATTTATTTTATATTTCCAGTTATTACTATTTATTATATTCTGTGCTAATTGCTGGTTTTTAGTTCCTAAGTGAAGCTTTCTTTGTGGCATTTGCTCTTTCTGGGGTCTGACCCAGCTGGTTTTGTATGGCCAGATTTCGGAACAGCTCCAGAGGATCTACCGACTTTCCAACCCGATGGTGACCACCAGGTGTAACCAGGGCAACGAGTGGGTTATTTTTGGCTCTCCCACTTTATTGTAAAAATATTCTTTTGAGGTATTTAGCCGGCGAGCATCTGTTAGCTCGCATTGCATACTTTACTTATTATCTGCCTACGGGCTGTAATATGATTAACAAATCCTAGGATTGATCATGTATGACGAAACTCTTGCTAGTCCTGACATTTTGTAACGACTAGCTTCATGATCAACTGAATATGTCATGTTTGGGACGCTTTACTATTGTATATTTGGTGATCTTACATCTTGTAACATTTATTTACTTGCTTGTGATTGAGACACTAGGCTTGTTCATGACCTTAAGAGACTGTTGGCTTATAGTTAAACCCTCATGTATCTAGACAGCCGTGACCGTATAGCGAGGTGGGTTGCACTTCAATATACGTAGCTGGCTACGTCAGCCTCCGCTCTCCAGTATTCTTGTTTTGGGACGTGACATGGTTTAAGTGGTGGCCCATGCAGGTCTTGTTCATTAAGATATGTGAGGTTTTACCGAATAGATGTCTCAATCAGTAATCGCCCTTGATCTCTGTTCGTATCCTCTGAATATCTGGATTCTTGACCTGATCACATGCTTGTATCGTTGATCTGTTCTGGTCTTTCCTTATTATTCCCTATGTCGTCTTCTTCAGCGGCATTGTACCTGGCCCTGCCGATCAGCAAGGCGGAGCACCTTCCGTGGACCAGCAGTAACCCGGAGATCAAGCCCAGTATTCGGGAGTAGCCTTCAGAGTCGTGCCTATTGAAGGAGAGCCACCAGTCCAGGCAGTTCAGCCTGCAGAGCCTGATGATGGCACTTTGGTAGGTCTCATCAAGACCTTGATAGCTTCCCAAGATCGTCGAGGAGATACTTTGCACCAGGCAGTGACAGATGCTTTGACCCGAGGAGGTCATCAGGGTAACAGCACGGCCAACAGCTTCAAGCGCTTGAACCCTCCATTCTTTGATGGTAGCGAAGATGCGATCGCTGTAGATGCTTGGCTTCATGACACAGAGGTGATTCTAGAAGCAGCCAGGACTCCAGAGAACGAGAAGGTGGTCGAAGTACGCCTGCAGTTGTTAGATCTTGCTCGCAGCTGGTAGGCAGCACAGGCCGTTGGATTAGTGGCCCCTATTGCCTGGGCAGTATTCAGAGAGAGATTCCAGACCAAGTATTTCGATGCTGTAGCTCGATATGATCTACAGACGAGGTTCACCAATCTGAAGCAGATGGACAGGACGGTCGACGGATACGCGGCCGAGTTTTCTAGGCTCAGTCGGTTTGCTCCCACCTTGGTGGCAACCTAGTATGATAGAGCCCAGCGGTTCCAGCAGGGGCTTCACCTGGAGATTTTATTGACGGTTGAGCAGTTTGGGCATCAAACTTTTGATGCAGTCTTGAGAGCAGCCAGTAGGCATGAGTATACCTCCCAGAGGATCGTGGATAGGGCCGGAGGTCGGAAGAGATCTCACGGCCAGATGAATCAGTCTTCAGCACCAGCCCCGACAGCTAGGGCTTTGACTATTGGAGCTCCAAGACGGGCGGCCTCGGTGACGTCGGTCCAGCATTCAGCCCCAGCGTACCCTCAGCAGCAGAAGCAGAAGCCCTCTTCCACGGTAGGATGTTCTCATTGTGGGAAGCCCAGCCACGTGGTAGCAGAATGTTGTAGGGCACAGGGATTGTGCCTGGCTTGTGGAGCAACAGATCATAAGATTGGATCCAGCCCGAATAGGGGTAGTTCATATTTGTCCAACCTTTCTACCTATTCGGTGAGAGGACCAGCTCCAGTCCAGCAGCAGCAGTATCAGCCTCAGAGGCCCTTACCGCCTCAGCCCCAGGCATTCCAGCAGCAACACCTCCAGCAATATGTACAAGCCCAAGCCCAAAGTCAGGGCAGGCAGCAAGGATTTCAGCATGGGGGACCGGCACCCCGAGGACATGGTCAGGATATGGTGATGACCGTAGAGGAAGGATTGGCACCAGGAGAGGTAGTGGCAGGTGCTATTCTCGTCAACTCCTTTCCAGCTTCAGCTTTATTTGATTCTAGTGCATCGCATTCATTTATGTATGCACGATTCGCGACACGGATAGGATTGGAGCCCGTCTTTATCAGTAAGACTCAATATACTTACTGGTAATGGACTTATGGGAGTAGATAGAGTGTATTTCTAGTATCGGATCGTAGTTAGTGGAAGAGAATTTCCCGCAAGGTTGATAGAGTTTCCGATGGCCAATTATGATGTGGTCTTAGGGATAGATTGGTTGAGGAACCAGTATGGTAGAATAAACTGCCACATTAGCAAGGTTGTTTTTAGCATCCCAGGCGAGCCGAAGTTTTTCTTTTCCCGAGGCGAAGTAGAACCTTCTCCTCCAGTATTGCGGATGGCAGTAGCGGCGGTGCAGTTACCTCGGTTAGTTGAGGAGTTCCCAGATGTTTTTCCAGAAGAGCTTCCAGGTATGCCGCCAGAGCGGAAGATCGAGTTTACCATCGACTTGATTCCCGGGACAGCCCCAGTGTCAGAGAGAGTCTACAGGATGGCCGTAAGAGCTGGAGATATTGTACAAGATGATTGAAAAAAAAATTAAAAAAAAAATTGCATTAGTATCAGTTATAGATATATATAGGTATGCCCTGACCTTGTATACTATTCCTTCAAATTGTATGATTTAAAAAAAAATTTAGACCTTGATTGTTGGGAAATAGGGACGTCACCCCATTAGTATCAGTTGTAGATATATATAGGTTAGTCCTTGATGTGGGAATGTGTCTATAAACATATAGCTTATGAGATTTATGAGAGATTATAGTATCAGTCTTGATAGGATGAACTAGTCTTTTGGTGAGTATAAATGTGTTAGGAGAGATAGGGGCCTATATGTCTTAGTAATGCATCGTTCCTATGGTAATAGAATGTATTAAAAGATGATTAATAGGAAGATAAGTTTGAGCATACCTATAGCCTATGATTAGTTTCTTTTCATCCTTAGTTAAGACCACTTTAAAATAGGTCCAGTCCCTTGGATATGGGTTCCAGTCCATATTTTATTGAAGTTCCATTACCGTCGTACAGCAGAACAGTATTGGAGGTATTCCTAGATTGACACTTTTTAGATGTTCGTTTATTATTCCAGTATTAGGAAGTGTTACCATAGATATTGGGTAGGTTAGAGGCTTTAGAAGGAGTACTATCGATCTTAAATTTCGAGGACGAAATTTTTCTAAGGTGGGTAGAGTTATAACACCCAGTTTCCCAAATGAGGATAATTTTGAAATTTTGTGTTTATAATTATTTTAATAATGATATTTAATTCATGATATAATTTTTGGTAATTTTAAATCATTTTAAAATTATTTAAATCAATGACTTGTGGTTTTGACGTTTTGCTAGTGAAACCCTAGAGACTGTTTGACCTAGAGCCTAACCACGTGATTATGATATTTTAATGTCATTTCTGGCCTAAGGATATTTTGCATTTGACCTCTTTGAATTATTTTGATATTATTTTATTATTTATGATATTGTTTTGGGATTATTTGAGTCGGGTTCGAATTTTATCTCAATCCGACTTGTAACGGGGACCCGGGGTAACTTAGACTCTAGTTGGACCCATGCAGTAGCTAGACATAGCCCACATTTTAATTAGTCATGTTAGAAAGATTAGTCATAATCCTAATTATTAGGTTAACCATTTAGAGTTTTTATTTTGACCCTTTTATCCCCAAACCCTAACCAAAATTGTTTTAAACACTTGTAACTAAGGGAGGGGCAAACTTGTAATATTCAATGAAGAGTGGATATAACCATTGTGGCCGGCCCTAATAGGACTCCTATCTCATTTCCTTTCTTTGAGAAGTCTTCTTCCCCAAGTGCTCTCAAGCTCTCCCAAGGAAGAAGCCTTTCTCCTTGGATTTTCTCTCCTTTGGGTAATATTTTCTTCTCTTTTATTTTTCCATTTTGCATTTAGGAAAGATTTATCCATAGGAATGACCCCCATTGTTGTGTCCCTATTTTGTGTCCTTTTGTGTCCATTATGTGTCCTTTAGGGATTTCTATTGTATTATTGTTGTGTCTTGTGTTCATGGGGAAAACCCCCAAACTTGGACACACTTTATATTTAAAATATTGATTAAATGAATTAATTCATATTAAATCTCAGATTTGAATATGTAGAGATGTGTTCTTGAGTACTTTACATTTCATTCATGTATCTCTTATAGATGTGTTCATGTTACATATATAGATTTGTGTATGTATATATATATACGTATATATTGTAATGAGAGTGTATATATATATATATATATATATATATATATATATATATATATATATATATATGTAATAAATGGTTCATGATGATTATATAATCAAGTTTGTGAGTGTGGTTCCTCATATTATTATTGTCATTATTGTTGTGGATAATTAGGATATATATTGTGTATTCTTTTGGCTCAAACTATCTAAATCCGTCATGATTTTTATCTACGTTTTTAATTTCAGCCCTAACTTAGAAATGTCATAACTTCTAGCTCAAAGCTCGGTTTAATCTCCTGTTTTTTAGAAGAAGCGTATTGAAGTTAGTTTTCCAAAAACATATATTAATAGGCCTAATTCTTTCTATAACTTTCTGGAGAATTATTTGAGTGTCAGCTGTACGAAAGACAAACGCGTTCTCGGTGTTTTCGCGATTCCGGGAGTTTTCGGAAACGAAAACGCGATCCGTTTGAAGTTTCGGAAAGCTAACACATAGATCTATAACATACTTTAATCCTAGATTTTAATTCATGTTGAGATAGTATAGTATTAATTATTAGTAGGAGTTACTATTCGGCATATACATTTTGTGTACCCTTGTGTGTAATATAATGTTCTATTTGATTTTAATCCATGTTAATGTATATACATTATGTAATTAAATAGAGAATGCAAGCATGAGTAAATGGTTAAATAAATGATGTATGAGGTGTAAGTATCCTATCTAATGTAAGCATGTATAAGTATGGCTTGTAATGAATATGTAGGTTCCATAGTATGTAATGTATGGTGCATATAGTAGTGCAAGAGAATAAATGAATGATGAATGAATGCAAGCATGAATGTAATGTAATAATAGATGTAATGTATGCAATATACAAGTTAATGAGATGTAATATTCTATGTTAACACAAATCCTATATTACCTCATGTACCCCCTTACACTATGTTGACACTATCACATTTGACACTTTGTTCACTTACACTTTGACACTCTTTGATATGTATACACTATGTATGCCCATTTAACCCTCACTTGCCCCTTTGCCATGTTCACATACACACACATAGCCTCTTAAATAAGTATTTATGAATATAATTAACTTAGCTATGTATGTATATTATATATATGTTAGCATATTGTATTGTAATATATAAGTTTATACAGCCATTTAAAATGCCATGATTATAGACCTAATGTTGAATACCAATATATGCATGTGTATATATGTGTAGACATGTATAGCTTAAAGTAATAGATTACCTAGTGTATATCTAATGTGAATTCTTGCCTATTTGAGTATTGAATAATTGCATGCTATATAGAGTTGGGTGTATGTTGGCTTGTATAGCCTTGTATTGATGTGTGCTTGCTAGGATAGTCTTGGTTAGGCCTAGTAAGACTTGCTGGATTAGGACATGACCTAGTTTGACCTAGTTTGACTAGTGCAGTTGACCATAGTTGACCAAGGGTTGACTTTGGCCTAGTTTGACCTAGATTCATGTAGAATACATTGTAGTGCTTTATATTACCCTTCTGGACATGTTGTGACTTGTGCTGTTCTAATTAGGAGCCAGACACCTCTCCTCGGACAGTATCTTTACCTTGGACATTCAGACACCAGGCGAGTATATTCTCTGATCTTTTCATACTTACTTGGATTATTTTCTTGCTCTAGGTTACTATACTTGATGCTGACACGTATCTTCACGGATTAGTACTATATGGATCCTTTCCTGAGATGTTATCCCTCTACGGGTGCATCGGGTATTTCATGTTCATGTACTTTATCATGTGCATCAGGTACTCCTTGTACTCGTACTAGTTCATGTTTTTACATGTTCTCATGTGCTTCATGTGCTTCATGTGCTTCATGTGCTTTCATGTGCTTATCATGTGCCTCATATACTACTCATTACATGAGTTCACGTATCTTAGCTGTATTCATGTGCTTATAACATAACTTGAACGGATCCTTGTGTATTGATTGGGGCGGGGTGAGTAGAATTGGTTATGTGATCACTATCCCCAGTAGCTGTATTCATGTGCCTCTTTATTTGTATTCATGTGCCTCCAAGCCGTTTACATAACCATTGTGCTCTAAATCACATAGCCACTTACAGTCTCTACTATCATGTATTTACTTTCAGTTACAAAATATCTCCTGTTTACTCGTACTTCCTATTCAGCACTTCCTGTATTTTACTCTATTGCATGATTTATACTCCTAACCTGCTATGAACTGTTTTAGAGATATGTGCTCATTTCCATCCTGATTGGACCTGTTGATAAATTTTACAGATAGCTTGGAGGTTGCCTGCTAGCCTTGAGGAGACACATTAGAGGTTTTTTAGGTAGTTATTTTAATTGTCTGGATTTGTATTTACTTTATGGATTACTGTATTTGAGTTTAGAGATTAGAGATGTATTTTTGAATTTGTGTATCTTAGACACTTAGATTTCTCTCTGTTGTACCTCTTTTGGATTTCATGTTTTATCTGTCTTCCTTTATGCTCTACCTTAGATGTGATTGAGTTTACATTCTGCTATGTCACCCCCATTCGGGGAGTATAAACTGTTTAGTCTTATACTGTTAGATGCATTGAGACCTAGGACAGTGTTCTATCGCCGACACTGCGGCGTAGGCTGGGCGTTGTTACGTTCTCGTGCCCTAACTCTAGGGTGCGGGTCGTGACATATTTTTTGTGGTGGCCTATGCAGGTCGAGATTCGCATTAGTGCGATTTCGTAGTAGCGCAACGACTTAGTTGTACTACTACGAGCCTGCTATAGGATATATAAATTAAGATGTTAGGATTAGAGGATACTCAATCACTGTTAGGATTCCTTGAGAGATTCCTGGAATGACCCTTGAGAGTCTTATTTTGAATTCCGATTTAAACTCCTTTTCCTTGTTTTGATTCACCTTTTTCCTTGATTTGAATTTAATTTTGTGGATTCATTGTAGAACTTTGAATCCTGGTATTAGTTGATGATTTTGATAAAATTGTGTAGTTGTTGATTTAATTTTGTATTTAGATTAATATTTTCGAATTCAAGGTACTCAATCACACTTAGGATTCTTTGAGAGATTTCTGGGACGACTCCTGAGAAACTCATTTTGAACTTCAATTGGAATTCCTTTTCCTCTTGTTTGGATTCACCCTCATTCCTTGCTATTGAATTTAAGCTTGATGGGTTCCTCTCGTTTGAACCGATGAGAAGGAACATATCTTCATTATTCTTTCTCGCCATTATTCCCTTGCATTCTTATTTACCTCTTATCTTAAACTCTGTCTCATTATATTAATTATCCATATCTTGTCGTACCTACTAGATGTACTTCAAAACCCTTGAATCTTTGTATCTTTTGCATGGGGAAGGCTAAGGAAGTGACGTAAATTATGTAGCTCAGAGAAGACGTAACTGGTTATTTTATGATGATCTAAAGGAAATCAAATGTGGAGTGTTCCATATGGAAACTTGAGATAGAAATATGGTAAAGGTCTCGAATAGAATAAAGAGATGTATACTGCCAATCTGGAAACAATCACATTTAGAGAAAATTTTGGGGTTATGAGATAGTTTATAGGTGTATTCAAAACTGATAAGGATATTCAAGGTCAACCTAGATTGGAGAACCACGAAATTCTGGTTATTGATTCTTAGGAGGTTTTACCCTAAGGCTATATAGAAGGTTAGTAATGGAAAAGAGAAGTTAATTGTGTTTAATAAGGATATTAAATAAGATGTTGCAAGAAAATGACTAGGGATAGAGAGAACACAAAGTTATGGAAGTTTAGAGATTGTTGTGAAATATTTTTAGGAGAATAATATTCAAGGGTATATGTCGAAGAAAATACGAAAGTTAATTTTATGATGGAAGATAAGTTTTGTAAGGCCTAGAGATTTAAATTAAATAATACGAGAAGAACAATTTGAACAAGTTCAAGGAATTCGTAAACGGGATTTAGAGGTTTTGGGTCAAATTTAAGACAAGGTGAAAGAACTTGGAAATTTAAATAAATGGTTAATATTGATTCCTAAATGTGAGGGCTGTGCTTCAAGAGTGATATTTGGAAATTGGAAATTGCCTACGGTAGTCATGGTAAGGGTTTAAGTAAAGGTTAAATTTTCATATGGAGACTGGTGAGGTAAAGATATGATTGGCAAGTTATGACCCGATGAACTTAAGAGTATAAGAAGCAGATGACTAACTCGATCTTCATTATTTTTGTGCATTAATTACCACCTCTTGAACTCCCACTTTCTAATTGAGATCATTGACGTTCCTTATCGTGACTTTGATATTCGGAATGTAATACTAGCTGTTATCCTCCAACAAATCGTATATGCAAGACCTAGACGAGCTCACCTTCGTGTAGGTATATCATGTCCCACTAAAACCCGTCTTCTTGTACTCTATTTTCTTGATATGATTTTTTCGTCAACTGGCTAAACTATAACCTCTACCATTATACTAAATTTCTTCTTATTTCAATTAAAAATCCAGCCTTGACTCAATTCTTTCGACCCGACATGTGATGGTGTTCTGCTTGTTTCCTTAGATGCTTAACCTTGTACCTTATCTGATTACTTGACCCGTTGGTTAAGAAACTTGGACTATGTAATTCCTTTCATCATTACCACCCTTATATCTTGTGCTGCTAAATTAGCCTTAGTTTTGCAAGCTTATCTATTTTCGAGCTTGGTTATGACATATTTTATTGGGTGGCCACCCACTAACATATTGTCTAATCAGAACCGGTACATGATGGTCTGATCAACCTATTGCACTTTGGTTCATTTTTTCATGTATCAATCTACGAGAATGGAGACATAGTTAAACTTGACCCTAGAGTCTCATTCGCGACAGCCTTGACAATTCTCCTTAAAATCTTTTTATCGCCTATGAACCTCGTATTCGTACTCAGTCGAATTAAATTTAATCATGACCTGAACCTCCATCATTGGATGCTCGTGCTCATACTTTGATTTCATTGATTTCCCTTCTTGCCCAAATCTCGTTTTATCCCGAAATTGATCAACTTAGATCGTGTCAAGACAAAAATCTATTTATGATTTGTTGTGCCTAAATTTTTAATTTTTGCTATTTTATGGAATAGTAACCTTTTAATAATTTCTTAGTTGCTTGTTAATGACCAATTTTTATATAGGATGGTAGACAGCCCTACAACCTTGATGATTGTTGTTCCCTTACCTTCCCAATTAGGACACCCTAGATTGTTTGTGTGTTGATACCATAGTACTGTTTTGACCTAGAATGATTAGTGTACCTAGGTGAGACTTCCAACTGCTACGGTATGCCCTGACCTTGTATACTATTCCTTCAAATTGCATGATTTAAAAAAAAATTAGACCTTGATTGTTGGAAAATAGGGATGTCACCCCATTAGTATCAGTTGTAGATATATATAGGTTAGTCCTTGATGTGGGGATGTGTGTCTATAAACATGTAGCTTATAAGATTTATGAGAGATTATAGTATCAGCCTTGATAGGATGTACTAGTCTTTTGGTGAGTATAAATGTGTTATGAGAGATAGGGGCCTATATGTCTTAGTAATGCATCGTTCCTATGGTAATAGAATGTATTAAAAGATGATTAATAGGAAGATAATAGTTTGAGCATACCTATAGCCTATGATTAGTTCCTTTTCATCCTTAGTTAAGACCACTTTAAAATAGGTCCAGTCCCTTGGATATGGGTTCCAGTCCATATTTTATTGAAGTTCCATTACCGTCGTACAGCAGAACAGTATTGGAGGTATTCCTAGATTGACACTTTTTAGATGTCCGTTTATTATTCAAGTGTTAGGAAGTGTTACCATAGATATTGGGTAGGTTAGAGGCTCTAGAAGGAGTGCTATCGATCTTAAATTTCGAGGACGAAATTTTTCTAAGGTGGGTAGAGTTGTAGCACCCAGTTTCCCAAATGAGGATAATTTCAAAATTTTGTGTTTATAATTATTTTAATAATGATATTTAATTCATGATATGATTTTTGGTAATTTTAAATCATTTTAAAATTATTTAAATCAATGACTTGTGGTTTTGACGTTTTGCTAGTGAAACCCTAGAGACTGTTTGACCTAGAGCCTAACCACGTGATTATGATATTTTAATGTCATTTCTGGCCTAAGGATATTTTGCATTTGACCTCTTTGAATTATTTTGATATTATTTTATTATTTATGATATTATTTTGGAATTATTTGAGTCGCGTTCAAATTTTATCTCAATCCGACTTGTAACGGGGACCCGGGGTAACTTAGACTCTAGTTGGACCCATGCATTAGCTAGACATGGCCCACATTTTAATTAGTCATGTTAGAAAGATTAGTCATAATCATAATTATTAGGTTAACCATTTAGAGTTTTTATTTTGACCCTTTTATCCCCAAACCCTAACCAAAATTGTTTTAAACACTTGTAACTAAGGGAGGGGCAAACTTGTAATATTCAATGAAGAGTGGATATAACCATTGTGGCTGGCCCTAATAGGACTCCTATCTCATTTCCTTTCTTTGAGAAGTCTTCTTCCCCAAGTGCTCTCAAGCTCTCCCAAGGAAGAAGCCTTTCTCCTTAGATTTTCTCTCCTTTGGGTAATATTTCCTTTTCTTTTATTTTTCCATTTTGCATTTAGGAAAGATTTAACCATAGGAATGACCCCCATTGTTGTGTCCCTATTTTGTGTCCTCTTGTGTCCATTATGTGTCCTTTAAGGATTTCTATTGTATTATTGTTGTGTCTTGTGTTCATGGGAAAAATCCCCAAACTTGGACACACTTTATATTTAAAATATTGATTAAATAAATTAATTCATATTAAATCTCAGATTTGAATATGTAGAGATGTGTTCTTGAGTACTTTACATTTCATTCATGTATCTCTTATAGATGTGTTCATGTTACATATATAGATTTGTGTATGTATATATATATATATACGTATATATTGTAATGAGAGTGTATATATATATATATATATATATATATATATATATATATATATATATATATATATATATATATATTGTAATGAGAGTGTATATATATATATATATATATATATATATATATATATATATATATATATGTAATAAATGGTTCATGATGATTATATAATCAAGTTTGTGAGTGTGGTTCCTCATATTATTATTGTCATTATTGTTGTGGATAATTAGGATATATATTGTGTATTCTTTTGGCTCAAACTATCTAAATCCGTCATGATTTTTATCCACGTTTTTAATTTCAGCCCTAACTTAGAAATGTCATAACTTCTAGCTCAAAGCTCGGTTTAATCTCCCGTTTTTTTAGAAGAAGCGTATTGAAGTTAGCTTTCCAAAAACTTGTATTAATAGGCCTAATTTTTTCTATAACTTTCTAGAGAATTATTTGAGTGTCAGCTGTACGAAAGACAAACGCGTTCTCGGTGTTTTCACGATTTCGGGAGTTTCCGGAAATGAAAACGCGATCCGTTTGAAGTTTCGGAAAGCTAACACATAGATCTATAACATACTTTAATCCTAGATTTTAATTCATGCTGAGATGGTACAGTATTAATTATTAGTAGGAGTTACTATTCGGCATATACATTTTGTGCACCCTTGTGTGTAATATAATGTTCTATTTGATTTTAATCCATGTTAATGTATATACATTATGTAATTAAATAGAGAATGCAAGCATGAGTAAATGGTTAAATAAATGATGTATGAGGTGTAAGTATCCTATCTAATGTAAGCATGTATAAGTATGGCTTGTAATGAATATGTAGGTTCCATAGTATGTAATGTATGGTACATATAGTAGTGCAAGAGAATAAATGAATGATGAATGAATGCAAGCATGAATGTAATATAATAATAGATGTAATGTATGCAATATACAAGTTAATGAGATATAATGTTCTATGTTAACACAAATCCTATATTACCTCATGTACCCCCTTACACTATGTTGACACTATCACACTTGACACTTTGTTCACTTACACTTTGACACTCATTGATATGTATACACTATGTATGCCCATTTAACCCTCACTTGCCCCTTTGCCATGTTCACATACACACACATAGCCTCTTAAATAAGTATTTATGAATATAATTAACTTAGCTTTGTATGTATATTATATATATGTCAGCATATTGTATTGTAATATATAAGTTTATACAGCCATTTGAAATGTCATGATTATAGACCTAATATTGAATACCAATATATGCATGTGTATATATGTATAGACATGTATAGCTTAAAGTAATAGATTACCTAGTGTATATCTAATGTGAATTCTTGCCTATTTGAGTATTGAATAATTGCATGCTATATAGAGTTGGGTGTATGTTGGCTTGTATAGCCTTGTATTGATGTGTGCTTGCTAGGATAGTCTTGGTTAGGCCTAGTAAGACTTGCTGGGTTAGGACATGACCTAGTTTGACCTAGTTTGACTAGTGCAGTTGACCATAGTTGACCAAGGGTTGACTTTGGCCTAGTTTGACCTAGATTCATGTAGAATACATTGTAGTGCTTTATATTACCCTTCTGGACATGTTGTGACTTGTGCTGTTCTAATTAGGAGCCAGACACCTCTCCTCGGACAGTATCTTTACCTTGGACATTCAGACACCAGGCGAGTACATTCTCTGATCTTTTCATACTTACCTGGATTATTTTCTTGCTCTAGGTTACTCTACTTGATGCTGACACGTATCTTCACGGATTAGTACTATATGGATCCTTTCCTGAGATGTTATCCCTCTACGGGTGCATCGGGTATTTCATGTTCATGTACTTTATCATGTGCATCAGGTACTCCTTGTACTCGTACTAGTTCATATTTTTACATGTTCTCATGTGCTTCATGTGCTTCATGTGCTTCATGTGCTTTCATGTGCTTATCATGTGCCTCATGTACTACTCATTACATGAGTTCACGTATCTTAGCTGTATTCATGTGCTTATAATATAAATTAAACGGATCCTTGTGTATTAATTGGGGCGAGGTGAGTAGAATTGGTTATGTGATCACTATCCCCAGTAGCTTCATGTGCCTCCTTATTTGTATTCATGTGCCCCCAAGCCGTTTACATAACCATTGTGCTCTAAATCACGTAGCCACTTACAGTCTCTACTATCATGTATTTGCTTTCAGTTACAAAATATCTCATGTTTACTCGTACTTCCTATTCAGCACTGTTGGCACATATATTTTGATACATTGATCACATTAACCCCTGTATCTCTTTTAGTCTCTGCTTTTCACAGGCACTTCCCAAAAGACGCCCTTTGCGGTCTTACATTTCTCCAGTATCAAGATGACGTTTTACTACAAGAGACGTTGGAGTAAACAAAGCAAAACCCTACTTAAAGTCTACATAGAAGATGGCGGTTCCTGCTCTTTTAGAGTCTGTATTCTACTAGGAATCCATGTACGTACTTTGCTAAGATGACATTTATAAAGATAGAAATGGTGAAGAAGTCATTCAGAGGAGACAAAAAATCTGACGAATTTCCGGATAAATCTGCCAGATTATCCGATCTCTCACAACAAGTATGTGTGGAGAAGTTCGGATAATCCGACGGAAATCCGCGGAAATCCGACGGATCATCCGAACCCCTCACAGCAAGTATGTGAGGAAAAGTTCGGATAATCCGACGGAAAATCGTGGAAATCCGACGGATCATCCGAAACCCTCACAGCAAGTATGTGAGGAGAAGTTCGGATAATCCGACGGAAATCCGCGGAAATTCGGCGGATCATCCGAACCCCTCACAGCAAGTTTGTGAGAACACAGTTCGGATCATCCGTCGGACTTCCGCTGAAATCCGACAGATAATCCGCCTGACCTTTCTGCTACTTGAAATTCAAATCCAACGGCATCTGACAGATGCATTTAATGCATCCAACGGCTCTTTTTATGACCGTTACTGTTGAACGGATAATCCGACGGATTTCCGCGGAAATCCGGCGGATAATCCGCTCGACGGCTGTATTGCCTTTATGATGTTGGATTTGTATAAAAGAGGCTTTGTCTCTCCTCTTAAAGGCCATCTCTTCCAAGCTTTAAATTTTCTCAACAACCAAAAGAGCTTCACCATTACTACTCTACCTAATCTTCAATTGTCATCCAACCCAAAGTGCTAGAGTGTCTCAAGAGCTTTTACTTTCGATCTTCAAGTGTTTAGAAGATCAAAGCATCCTTTCCTTTTCTTTGAAGTTGGCAAGCCTTCGTAAGAAAACTCGTGTGTAGAAGTTGGCGAGTTCTTTGGATCCAAACTTGTGTTGAAGTTGGCAAGTTCTTCGGATCCAAACTCGTGTGTACTATTTGCATAATAGTGGATTAAAGCCGGAGAGAGTTCCGGGACTGGATTGCCTCAAAAGAGGATACCAGGATACATCCTTGCGTTTGTGTTTGATCCTTCTACTCCTTACTCTTTATTGCATCATTTGTTATAGTTTATTTTTAATTTCCCTATTCACTCCCCCCCCTCTAGGGTTCTACAATTGGTATCAGAGCTTCGTTCTCTTGATTTGGATTTACACCCTTGAGTGATCCATGGCCTCTAACCCTAGCATCAACACGTTTCACAATGAGGGACACTCCACAAATAGGCCTCCCCTATTTGATGGTACCAACTATAACTATTGGAAGATTAGGATGGGCATTTATCTCAAGTCCATAGATTTTGATTTATGGGATTGCGTGATAAATGGTCTCCCTACTCCTTCCAGAGCTATTGAGGATATTGCTTCTGACACCCTTCGGGAAACACTCACTGAAAATATCAAGAAGCTTGCTTGTCGAGATGCCAAGGCAATGAACGCTCTTTATTGTGCTCTCGACAGTAGTGAATTCAATCGAATCTCTACTTGCAAGACTTCCAATGAGATCTGGAAGTTACTTGAAGTCACACACGAAGGGACTTCACAAGTGAAGGAATCTAAGATCAGTAGACTCACGCAAGAATATGAGTCTTTTAAAATGAAGCATGATGAATCTATTGCTAGCATGTTTACTCGCTTTGGTAATATTATTAACCCTCTCTCTTCTCTTGGAAAGGAATATCCCGCTCATGAAAAGATAAGGAAGATTCTTAGAGGATTGACGAAAGCTTGGAGTCCTAAAGCTACCGCAATCATTGAGGGGAACGATCTAACCGTCATGAACCTAGAGACCCTCATGGGTAAGCTGATGACTCACGAGCTTGACATGAAGGATCAAGAGGAATCCTCCATTCAAGAGAAGGAGAAGGAGAAGACCAAAGAAAATGAGAAGACTCTTGCTCTCAAAGCATCAAGGTCCTACTCCAAGGATAGCTCCGACGACAATGAGTCGGACGACGATGAAGAAATAGCTCTCACAGCTAAGCACTTCAGGAAGTTCTTAAAGTTCAACAAGGCCAACCGCTCTAGACGGGACAATGAAGAAGATCCGGCATGCTATCAATGCAGAAGACCCGGACACATCAAGAGGGATTGTCCGATGGTACGAAAAGACTCAAGCAAGTACGAGAAGCCAAGCAAGGGAAGCTCGTCCTCCAGAAAGTTCGCCAACACTAGCATTTGGTGTGAAAGCGACGCGAGCGACTCCGACAACGACAAGGAGTGCAAACACAATGCCAACGTTTGTCTCATGGCAACCGATGAGGTACTTGATGATTTTTCCTTAAACACTCTTACCTATGATGATTTGGAGAAAGCCATTCTTGAGTTACATGAAGAACACAAAGGTGTTCGGAATAAATACAAGAAATCTCTTAAGGAGGTTGAGGCTCTTCAACTTGAAGTAGAGAGGCTCTCAAGCATCATTAGTGATGTGAAGGGAAAATCTCCTATTTCCGACACGGATGAAATGGAGTCTTTGAGACTAAAATTTCAAGAATCTCTTGACACCATCAAGAAAAAGGATGATGAGATTCAATCCATGAGAAGCTCTTATGAATTTGCTATGCACAAATGTCAAGATGCTAATAGAAGAGAATATTCCACTTCTATAAAGTATAATGATCTTCTTACACGGAGTAAGTTTTTAAGTAATAAGAATACCACTCACATGCATGCTCCAAGACACCCCCACACTCATCACAATGTTATGCATAACCATTACATGGACACTACACACAACTCCTTTTCTAACACAAGAAAAGGACCCTTTGTTAAAAAGAAAACATCTCATCATGCATTTTACTATCATCATAACACTCATGGTAGAACATCTCACACTAGAGACTCACATATGCACAACACTCACACTTCTTCCTCTAGATCTTCTTTATTGTGCAACTATTGTGGTTTGCTTGGTCATACGTCTAATTTTTGTTATACAAGAAAACAAGTTGACATGAGAGTTCTTAAATGGGTTCCTAAGACTAACACTCAAGGACCCACAAGATCATGGGTACCAAATTGTTCATCTTCAACTTATGTTGTAGGTGACGAATCCTTCACATGCTAGAAGCAAGTGGATCCTCGATAGCGGTTGTTCACGGCACATGACCGGTGATGCTTCACTTTTTACAACGCTATCGATGAAGAAGGAAGGACATGTCTCCTTCGGTAACAATCTAAAAGGTTATATATATTATTGGAAATGGTAATATCGGTTCCCCTCATTATCTTTGTATTAATAATGTTTGTCTTGTTACAAATCTCAAGCATAACCTTCTTAGTATTAGCCATCTAACCGATAATGGCTATGATATCAAGTTTGTTAAACTCAAATGCTACATTACCGATAGCTCCAATGGAACTATTGTGTATGAAGGCATTAGAGAAAACAATATTTATGTTCTTTATCTTGTTGAAGGTACTAACAATGACAGGTGCCTAGTCGCAAAGAACGATGAGAGTTGGCTTTGGCACATGAGGCTTGGACACGCCAACATGGATACTATCTCTCGCCTCGCCTCCAAGAAGCTTGTACGAGGACTTCCTAGTATCCCCTTCAAGAAGGATATGGTTTGTGAAGAATGCGAGAAAAGTAAGTTGACCAAGTCATCTTTCAAATCCATCAACTCTGTGAGTACCACAAGACCCCTTCAACTTATTCATATGGATCTTTTCGGGCCAAGTAGAGTAGCTAGCCTTGGTGGCAAACTCTATGCCTTTGTTTTAGTTGATGATTTTTCAAGATTTACTTGGGTTATTTTTCTTGCTTGCAAAAGTGATACTTTTCGTGAATTTGTTGCTTTTTGTAAACGTGTTCAAAATGAGAAAGGCTTTTCTATTAACAAAATTAGGAGTGATCATGGAGGTGAATTTGATAATGTTGATTTCAAAAGATTTTGTGAAAAGAATGGTTTTGGACATGATTTTGCTTGTCCCCGTACTCCTCAACAAAATGGTGTTGTGGAGAGAAAGAATAGAACCCTTGGCGATATGGCCCGGGTCATGTTAAACCAATATAAGCTCCCTCAATATTTTTGGTTGGAAGCCGTCAATACGGCATGTCATGTAATTAATAGGGTCTTAATTAGACCTATTACTAAGAAGACTCCTTATGAGCTTTGGTTTAACAAAATTCCTTCTATTGAATATTTCAAGATTTTTGGTTGCAATTGTTTTATTTTGAATACCAAGGATAACCTAGGCAAGTTTGAAGAAAAAGCCTATGAAGGAATATTCTTTGGATACTCTACTCATAGCAAAGGTTTTCGTGTTTTTAATAAAAGAAGTCTTGTTGTCGAAGAGTCAATCAATGTCTCTTTTAATGAACTCAACTCTTCTACATTCTCCTCCTCCGAGGATATTGATGACATCTCGTTTGGATTGGAGAACTCCTCTATTGAGGATCGTCCTTCTTCATCTAACAATGAAGTTGTGACCCCATCAAAAGAGTCTCCTTCTCTCGAGCCTCCTCCAAAGGATCTCCCAAGAGAATGGAGATTTGTCACCAATCATCCTAAGGAGCTCATCATTGGGGATCCATCCTCAAGTGTTAGCACAAGATCCGCCACTCGTGATCTTTGTGCCAATGTGGCTTTTATCTCTCAAGTAGAGCCTAAAAATGTTAATGATGCTTTTCTCGATAAATTTTGGATGATAGCTATGCAAGAGAAGCTTAACCAATTTGAGCGAAGCAAGGTTTGGGAACTTGTCCCAAAACCTAGCAATCATCCCATTATTGGAACTAAATGGGTGTTTCGCAACAAGCTAAATGAAGATGGGTTAGTGACTCGTAACAAAGCCCGATTGGTTGCCCAAGGCTATAACCAAGAGGAAGGCATTGACTACGACGAAACCTATGCTCCGGTTGCACGTCTTGAATCCATTCGTATGCTTTGTGCCTTTGCTTGTTTTAATGACTTTAAGCTATTTCAAATGGATGTTAAGAGTGCTTTTCTTAATGGTATTATTAAGGAGGAAGTTTATGTTAAACAACCTCCCGGTTTTGAAGATTTTCAATTTCCTAACCACGTTTTCAAACTTCATAAAGCCCTTTATGGCCTCAAACAAGCTCCACGTGCTTGGTATGAGCGTCTTAGCTCTTTTCTTGTTTCTCACAATTTTTCAAAGGGAAAAGTTGACACCACACTTTTTATTAAATCCCATGATGGGACTCTCTTATTGGTTCAAATTTATGTTAATGATATTATTTTTGGTTCTACTAACAACACACTTTGTGTAGAATTTGCCAAAGTTATGCAGGAAGAGTTTGAAATGAGTATGATGGGAGAACTCTCCTTCTTCTTGGGGTTACAAATCAAGCAAGGACCTAAAGGAACCTTCATCAATCAAGAAAAATATACAAGGGACCTCCTCAAGCGTTTCGACCTTGACTCATCCAAATCAATGAGAACCCCTATGGCTACAACGACCAAGCTTGACAATGATGAAGATGGCACATCGGTCGACATTCGTAAGTATAGAGGTATGATCGGTAGCTTACTTTATTTAACTGCTAGCCGTCCGGATATCATGTTTAGTGTTTGCTTGTGTGCACGATATCAAGCTAATCCAAAGGAATCACATTTGACTGCCGTTAAGCGCATTTTTCGTTATCTCAAAGGCACCATTAACATGGGTCTTTGGTATCCGAAATCCTCATCCTTTGAGCTTCACGGCTTTTCGGATGCGAATTTTGCCGGATGCAAGCTTGACCGAAAAAGCACTAGTGGCACATGTCAATTCCTCGGGAAGTCCTTGGTATCGTGGTTTAGTAAGAAGCAAAACTCTGTCGCTCTTTCAACCACTGAAGCTGAGTACATAGCGGCAGGGTGTTGTTGTGCACAAATTCTTTGGATGACACAAACACTAGTAGATTATGGTATTTTTTCTCATTGCATTCCTATTAAATGTGATAATACTAGCTCCATTAATCTCACGAAAAACCCGATTTGTCACTCTCGCACCAAGCACATAGAGATAAGACATCACTTTCTTCGAGATCATCAGCTTAAAGGTGATGTTTGTCTTGAATTTATTGACACCACTCATCAACTTGCTGATATTTTCACCAAACCCCTTTCTGAAGATCGATTCACCTTCATTTGCGACGAACTCGGTCTTCTTCATCTCTCTGATTGATAATTTTCTGCTTCACCGGATTTTCTGCCAGAATTCCGCAACTATCCGCCGGATAATCCGTTCAATTCCAGCAAGTGTTTCTGGAATAGTTCGAAAAATCCGCCGGATTATAGCGAAACTCCGCCGGATCTTCCGCATTTATTGCCCTCCGTAATTTCCGGCTGCAAACGGCTACCCTATTAATGGGACATGACTTTTCACCTACCCGCTTTATTGTCCATCATTACTTCACCCGGATCTTCCGTCGAAAATCCGGTAAAATCTGCCGGATTTTCCGGCTATCGGGCACAGGCGCGAAATCCGAAGCGCCAGGCGCCTCTCTATCCGTTCACTTCCCCTCTCTATCCGTTCCAAACCATTATGACTCTTCATTACACCCCTCTACTCTCTATAAACTCCTTCCTCTCTCCTTTTTCACCACCATCCACACTTTTACCCTTCTTCTCTTTCTCCTTTCCCTCTCCTCCTCCATGGCCTCTCACACAAAGCGTCAGCGCCATGATGGCAGTTCCTCCTCCGCTCAGCCTCCTTCCGTTGCCCTCTTCGTCCCTCAACCGTCTCAAGGCCACAATCCAGCCATTTTCAAGTCGGCCTCTCACTCCAGGGAGTGGTTCTCCTTCTTCCACAAGGCTCCCATCTGCGTCGGCAAACCCATTTCCTGGATCAATTTTAAAGACCATCGTGATCACTTCCGTTTCACCCGCATTGATCAACTCCTCGAGCGTCAGGTCAACTTTTATCCCCATGCCATCCGCATGTTCTATTGCAACCTCGTTCCCGCTAAGGAAGGGCCCGAGTTCGAGACCAAGGTTAGAGGCGTTAAGTTCACCGTCACCGCCGCTTCCTTGGCTTCCATCCTAGGTCTTGATGAACGAAAGGTATATCGCTCCCTTCCGGCTACCATTGACCACATCTCTTTCTCGTCTGACATGTCTTATGAGGAGTTTCTCTTCAACATCTGTGGCGGGTCACTTGTTCAACGCCCGGAAGACAAGGATCTGAGTCCCTTCTTCCATGACATGCATCGTATCCTCTGCCACACTCTGACCCCCAAGTCCGGGAACATGGACAGCCTGACTTCTGAGGAGCTCATCTGCATGTACTATCTAGTCTCCCGGCAGCCCTTCTCTCTGGCCAAATCCATCATTTACACCATAATGCTCATCCGGGACTCTCCCTATCGTTTCCTACTGTTTGGCATGTACATCACCATGATCCTTGAGGCCAATGGGGTGGACCTCACTCACTGTCCAGTTGGTGATCCTAAACCTACCCCTCTTGCCAAATCAAAGGCAAGGGCTCGTGCGGCTCCTGTTGTTGCTCCCACTCCTGCTGCTGTCGCTGGTGGCCCTACCTCTCCTCCGGCGTCCCTCCTCACTCCTGATGTCTGACGGTACATTGATCGTAAGTTTGCCGATCTCTCTCTATCTACCCATGAGCGCCTTCAGGCCAACACTCGGGGACTCGGCACCCGCATCCACCATGGCTTCATGGATCAGGCCTATTATATTCAGCGGATGTTCGAGGAGCACACTCCCTATCTCAATCCCAACGCTCCTCATCCTGATTATCCGGGCCCGCGGTTCACTGATCCCAATGTTTATGGCTTCATGTACCCGGATGGCGTCGACCCTTATGGCGCTTTTACCTCCGCCGCCGGGGACGATGAAGATCAGGAGGCGGGTCCCTCTGGTGCACCGGACAGTTGATGGGTGGTGGTTGTTAGTTAGTATTATCTTGTGTGGTCCTTCGGAGACTTTGTTAGTATGTTTTAATTATGTTTACTGTTTGTTTTGGTGTGGTCCTTCACGGACTTTTCAGTTCTGACTTGTGTTTGGGCTTTCACAGCCCCCTCATTGTACCCATGTTTTTTAAAAATTTCAATGAATGCATTCTACTTCTCCGTTTCTCTTTCTTGCTTTACTACTTTTAGTTCTCTACCATCTTGATTAAATGACAAAGGGGAAGAAAATCATAGTGAGGGGGAGAGCTGTAATTACGGGGGAGCTTCTTATTTGTCAATTATCAAAATGGGGGAGTTTGTTGGCACATATATTTTGATACATTGATCACATTAACCCCTGTATCTCTTTTAGTCTCTGCTTTTCACAGGCACTTCCCAAAAGACGCCCTTTGCGGTCTTACATTTTTCCAGTATCAAGATGACGTTTTACTACAAGAGACGTTGGAGTAAACAATGCAAAACCCTGCTTAAAGTCTACATAGAAGATGGCGGTTCCTGCTCTTTTAGAGTCTGTATTCTACTAGGAATCCATGTACGTACTTTGCTAAGATGACATTTATAAAGATAGAAATGGTGAAGAAGTCATTCAGAGGAGACGGAAAATCCGACGGATTTCCGGATAAATCCGCCAGATTATCCGATCTCTCACAGCAAGTATGTATGGAGAAGTTCAGATAATCCGACGGAAATCCGCGGAAATCCGACGGATCATCCGAACCCCTCACAGCAAGTATGTGAGGAAAAGTTCGGATAATCCGACGGAAAATTGTGGAAATCCGACGGATCATCCGAAACCCTCACAGCAAGTATGTGAGGAGAAGTTCGGATAATCCGACGGAAATCCGCGGAAATCCGACGGATCATCCGAACCCCTCACAGCAAGTTTGTGAGACCACAGTTCGAATCATCCGCCGAACTTCCGCTGAAATCCGATGGATAATCCGCCTGACCTTTTTGCTACTTGAAATTCAAATCCAACGGCATCTGACAGATGCATTTAATGCATCCAACGGCTCTTTTTATGACCGTTTCTGTTGAACGGATAATCCGACGGATTTTCGCAGAAATTCGGCGGATAATCCGCTCGACGGCTGTATTGCCTTTATGATGTTGGATTTGTATAAAAGAGGCTTTGTCTCTCCTCTTAAAGGCCATCTCTTCTAAGCTTTAAATTTTCTCAACAACCAAAAGAGCTTCACCATTACTACTCTACCTAATCTTCAATT
The DNA here is from genome assembly GCA_029216955.1 of Iris pallida. Taxonomy (NCBI): domain Eukaryota; kingdom Viridiplantae; phylum Streptophyta; class Magnoliopsida; order Asparagales; family Iridaceae; genus Iris; species Iris pallida. The sequence goes on from JANAVB010022999.1 coordinate 8,899,645, forward strand.
GTCATCCAACCCAAAGTGCTAGAGTGTCTCAAGAGCTTTTACTTTTGATCTTCAAGTGTTTAGAAGATCAAAGCATCCTTTCCTTTTCTTTGAAGTTGGCGAGCCTTCGTAAGAAAACTCGTGTGTAGAAGTTGGCGAGTTCTTCAGATCCAAACTCGTGTTGAAGTTGGCGAGTTCTTCGGATCCAAACTCGTGTGTACTATTTGCATAATAGTGGATTAAAGCCGGAGAGAGTTCCGGGACTGGATTGCCTCAAAAGAGGATACCAGGATACATCCTTGCGTTTGCGTTTGATCCTTCTACTCCTTACTCTTTATTGCATCATTTGTTATAGTTTATTTTTAATTTCCCTATTCACCCCCCCTCTAGGGTTCTACAAGCACTTCCTGTATTTTACTCTATTGCATGATTTATACTCCTAACCTGCTATGAACTGTTTTAGAGATATGTGCTCGTTCCCGTCCTGATTGGACCTGTTGATAAATTTTACAGATAGCTTGGAGGTTGCCTGCTAGCCTTGAGGGGACACATTAGAGGTTGTTTAGGTAGTTATTTTAATTGTCTGGAGTTGTATTTACTTTATGGATTACTGTATCTGAGTTTAGAGATTTGAGATGTATTTTTGGATTTGTGTATCTTAGACACTTAGATTTCTCTCTGTTGTACCTCTTTTGGATTTTATGTTTTATCTGTCTTCCTTTATGCTCTACCTTAGATGTGATTGAGTTTACATTCTGCTATGTCACCCCCATTCGGGGAGTATAAACTGTTTAGTCTTATACTGTTAGATGCATTGAGACCTAGGACAGCGTTCTACCGCCGACACTGCGGCGTAGGCTGGGCGTTGTTACGTTCTCGTGCCCTAACTCTAGGGTGCGGGTCGTAACAGCAGATCTTCAGAAGATGGGTATAGAAGTTGTTCTCCCTTCCAGTGTGGCATTGATGGCCAGTGTGCAGGTTCAGTCCACGATAGTCGAGAGGATTCGGATGGCACAGTCAGCATATTCCAAGCTTCGGCAACTCAGAGCAGAGTGTGAGGCGGGACGGCGACCAGAATTATGCATTCATAAAGACAGTACACTTAGGCATAGTAATCGTCTTTGTGTACCCAGTAGAGATATCAGACAAGAGATTATGGCAGAGGCCCACAGTTCTCAGTATTCCATCCATCCGGGCGGTACGAAGATGTACCGTGATATCCGGCAGCACATTTGGTAGAATGGTATGAAGAGGGAGATATCCCGGTTTGTCTTTCGGTGTTTCGTTTGCCAACAAGTTGAAGCTGAACATCAGAGGCCAGCTGGACTCCTTCAGCCCTTGCTGATTCCAGAATGGAAGTGGGAGCATATGACCATGGATTTAGTGACTGGATTACCTAGATCCCCCGCTGGTCGAGATGCTATTTGGGTTGTATTTGACCGGATCATGAAGGTGGCTCACTTCCTTCCGTTCAGAGTTAGTCAATCGACAGCTCAGCTAGCTGAGATATATCTCAGGCAGATCGTCCGGCTTCACAGTGTGCCAATTAGTATCACCTCGGACCGAGATTCCAGGTTTACGTCACACTTTTGGCGTAGCTTGCAAGGGAGTTTGGGGACTTACCTCCAGTTCAGCTCAGCATATCATCCGCAGACTGATGGTCAGTCAGAGCGTACGATCCAGACTCTTGAAGATATGTTGCGGTCCTGTACGCTTGACTTCGGTGGTTCGCGGGAAGATCACCTACACTTGGTGGAGTTCTCGTACAACAATAGCTTCCAGGCCAGTATCTAAATGGTAACGTTCGAGGCACTGTACGGTAGGAAGTACAGATCCCCACTAGCCTGGGATGATGTTGGAGAAAGGCAGATGCTCGGTCCAGAAATGATTGCCCAGACAGTTAAAGTGGTAAGAAGAGTCAGGGACCATCTTCGAGTTGTCCAAGATCGCCAGCGCCATTGGACCGATTCTTATCGGCGCCCTCTTGAGTTTTCTGTCGACGACCATGTATTCCTAAGGATTTCACCTAACCGTGGCATCATTCATTTTGGCGTACGGAAAAAGCTTAGTCCTAGGTATATAGGACCGTTTGACATTCTGGAGCGAGTAGGTGATGTATCATATCGTCTCGCTCCCCCGCCATCGCTATGTGAGGTGCATGACGTGTTCCATGTATCCTAATTGCGATGGTATATCCCAGACCCGAGCCACATCCTGGATCATTCGGAATTGGTTGTTGGTACCGACCTTTCGTATGAGGGGAGGCCCGTGTCTATATTGGACCGAAGAGAGAAGACACTCAAGAACAAGACTATCAAGTTAGTCCGAGTCGCTTGGGGTCATCACTCTTTGGGTGAGTTAACGTGGGAGCGTGAGGATGATATCTTATCACGATATCCTGACCTGTTTGACTCGTAAGGTATAATGTCCTTCTTATGTCTTGTGCTCTAAATTCCTTGCTTGAAGGAATGATTGACTGCCTAGTTATAAGCCTGCTTGTGATAGCTTGTCCTTGTCCCTCTAGCCTCTTAATTAAATTTCGAGGACGGAATTCTTTTAAGGTGAGTAGAGCTGTAATGCCTATAGTTCGTATTACGTATCTTGGTATACGTATACGTATTTTGTTTCGTATTGCATATTTCTTTGCATGATATATTTAGGTATTCTATTTGCTTGGCCATGGTTCATCTTGGTTCGATTCGGCTTGTTGGCTTGGTTCGATTTTGTTGGAGAACCAACCCACCTACCTACAACCACTATTAGCATTTATTAACCCATTCTCCTTTCTCTCTCCTCATTACTTTTCTTCTTTCCCGTCATTAACTCCTCACCAACCTGAGAGAGAGAGAGAGAGCTTAGGCAAGTGCATCTTGCTTCATGGAGGAACCCAAATTTTATTGTTCCATTCTCTTCTTCACAGCATTCTAGAACACTTTAGTACTTGGCATTTTTACTTTCCATGGCTCATTGCTTGTAGATCTATGTTTATGTTATTTTCGGAATTCTTGGGTTTTGATCTATGAAATCTAGTTATTATTAAGTTTTGATGGTTCCATGCTGTAGAAAATTTTATTGTGCCCCATTTTGACCTATGGAAGTTCGGATTTGGACTCTAGATGACGGAATTATGGAGATTGGAAATTTGGCCTTCATGGTGTTCTCCTTCTCGGAAGAATAGAGAAGAAGAACATGATCCAGCCGCTTAGACTTGACCACATGACAATTTTATGCGGCAAGTGATTCTCTAGCCGCATATGATTTCCCCAGCCACATGATAATCCGACCGCAGGAGACTACCTGGATCTAACCGCATGACTAGGGATGAACTCCTGGCCGCATAAGTTTTTTTCCCATTGAGCCGTATGATCCCCGCCAGCCGCATATGCACCCGTCACTTGAGCCGCATATGCTCTGGCAAACCCAGCCGCAGGAAGACAATTTCGCTACCGTATATGAGTGGCATCCCCGCGAGCCGCATAAAATCCGTTCCCTACTAGCCGCATAGGACTCTACTTGATCCAGCCCCATAAGTGCATGTCCCTTTCTGGCCGCATGAGGGTTCATTCTCAGCCGCATAAGGCCTTGCCTCCCGTGAGCCATATGGGAACTAACCCATTCTCAGCCGCATAAGCACAAGCCCGCCCGGCCGCATGGACTTCTTCCCCCACTGCCGCATACGCTCATCCATTTCCAGCCGCATGGGGTCTTTCCCTTCCGTTGGCCGCATGAGACCCGACTTCTTGAGCCGCATGCGCCCTTGCCTCCTGAGCAGCATGCACTCTCCTTTAATAGCTGTATGGGATCCAGTAATCCAGAGCCGCATACACCCGAACCGCATGGCTCCTCCACAACCTTGGATTTTATGATTTAATTGTTATTATTTTGGCTCATGTCTTGTGACCCTCAGTGTAAGTTGGGTTGCTTGATGGAATGCTTGTGCTATGTTATTTTGTACATATATCCCTGAACACGACCGTGACCCGTAGTGGTACACCCTTGACAAGTAACATGACATGATAGTGGCCCATTGTGGCGCACTCCCGACAAGTAACCTGACATGATATATATCTGGAACAGCTGTTGCGACGGCTCCATGATATGACATGACATGTATAAATAACTTGGACACCGTGGGCGAATGTGCTTATGTAAATGAATCAGTACTGTCTTGCATCATGTCTAGGACAGGGATCCCTGAGTACCACGGTGAGGGGTGCCTACCAAATTGATTAAGGCTAATAACTAGAATAACACAGTAGTCATGAAGAGATTTTCCAGCTATAGGCAATCCCGTTACCTGGGCGCGCTTGGGATCTGTCGTCTGCCGTCGAGTAGGGCACATTTCCAGCACACTGTCAAGTGTTGCACCCTCTAAGTCACCTAAGGGTACATGTGTTTCCTGGACGATATACCCACCTGAATTCAACCCCTAATATTTTGACCTGGGTAACCTGGATGGTCTGCAGGGCTTGTGGCTGTAGAATAATTTTGCTGTATCTTGCTATTAACTAGGCCTGTGATAACCCTAGTTAGTTAAAGTATGAAGCCATACTTATTGTTTGGCCGTGATTGATTAAATGAGAAACAATCTGTCTAAGATGGTTACATGTCCTGATTTCTTTATTATCTTGCCGATAAATGGTGGGAAACCAAGTTTCGTTCAGATGAAGAGTTACAACCCCGGTCCTTGTTTGGTTTACGGGTTGTAACCTGGTTATCTGAATAGTTCCATGGTTATCTCGTCGTATATAATCTTGATTTATTTTATATTTCCAGTTCTTACTATTTATTATATTCTGTGCTAATCGCTGGTTTTTAGTTCCTAAGTGAAGCTTCCTTTGTGGCATTTGCTCTTTCTGGGGTCTGATCCAGCTGGTTTTGTGTGGCCAGATTTCGGAACAGCTCCAGAGGATCTACCGACTTTCCAGCCCGATGGTGACCACCAGGCGTAACCAGGACAACGAGTGGGTTATTTTTGGCTCTCCCACTTTATTGTAAAAATATTCTTTTGAGACGTTTAGCCGGCGAGCATCTGGTAGCTCGCATTGCATACTTTACTTACTGTCTGCCTACGGGCTGTAACATGATTGACAAATCCTAGGGTTGATCATATATGACGAAACTCTTGCTAGTCCTGACATTTTGTAACGACTAACTTCATGATCAGCTGAATATGTAATATTTGGGACGCCTTACTATTGTATATTTGGTGATTTTACATCTTGTAACATTTATTTACTTGCTTGTGATTGGGACACTAGGCTTGTTCATGACCTTAAGAGACTGTTGGCTTGTAGTTAAACCCTCATGTATCTAGACAGCCGTGACTGTATAGCTAGGTAGGTTTCACTTCAATATACGTAGCTAGCTATGTCTTCCCCCGCTCTCCAGTATTCTGGTTCTGGGGCGTGACAGCCTGAGCAGGTGGTCGTGGTCCCGGAGGTACTCGTCTCTGATCTGCTCGATCCTAGCGCTATGGGCACTTCAGGGCCAAGTGTTGATCTGATCTAAATTGCAGACATTGTCCAAGCCTCCTCTTGCAGTCTCTTTGAACATGTCTCTTCTTGCCACAATGATGGAAATTCAGGAGATCCTTCACTGGGTATGGTGCAATTCTCTGCTGGTAAAGTTCGTCGGGTCTACTAATAGGGCCTCATTGCTGTCCTTTGGCTGGTGCGGCTGCGGTAGCACGCCTCAGTAGTACTGGGTTTTTGTTGATAGCCTCCTGGGGATGGGCTTCTGCTCACACCTCGGCATAGGAAACTTTGGACTTTGCTGTGGTGTATCCTTGGAACTCCTTCATCATTCCATGGTAAAATCGTTGTGCCTTTTCCACATTGTTCAGTATCAAGATGGTACCGAAATGACTAAGGCGATTAAACTAAGCATCATACTCGTTTACGGCCATGTTCCCCTATTTAAGATAGAGAAAATGATCGCAAATAGCGTCTCGAACTGTAGATGAGAAATTTTAAAATACTCCAACAACTGCTCCCAAGTCTGACCTCTGTCAATGTCTCACTCGAACGACTCCCACCAGTGATGCACATTTCCTTCAAGCTAGGTCGGAACGACAGTCATCCATAAGTCCAGTCGCAGCTGTGAAGCGTCTAGAAGCTTGTGATTGTTGATCATCCACTTGATGATCTCCTCCGGTGTCTCCTTGCCTTCAAATGGTTTCAGGTTCATCTGTCGATAGCTATGAATCGTGTCCAACGTCTGAGCGGGTGCTAATGCTAATGCAAGTGTCAGTACAGAGTTGGTCTGGTGCTGCCAATCTCTCCATAACCATCGTCAAGCTCTGCATCATGGCCTTGGTCTGCTACATCTGCTGCTGCATCATTGTTTGGATGAATTGGAACATCTGAGCATGACCATCTGGCTAGGGCATCTGAGGCAACTTTCCATAATTCGATTGTTGTGGGTACGAAATCGTAAAGCACAATACTCTAGAGAAGGGGTGAATAGAGTTGGCAGCGGAATAATGCTAATTAAACATGTTAGCAAAAAGATCACAGAATAATAGTCACAATTAAAAATGTAAAGGCAGAGATAAGAAAGCAAACGTAAAGAAAGCAATGTATACTGGTTTCCCTCTGTTGAGGACTAATCCAGTCGGTAGAACTCTTGCTACCAGTTGAATCCACTATTGGCAAAATCGTAAGTTTTCTTACGAAGTCCTTACAACTTCTACAACGCGAGCTTTGATACGAAGAACTCGTCCAACTTCAATTGTGAAGAGTTGAATCTTCTATCAAGCCTCTGATTACAATCACTCTGAAACTTCTAGACCGCACCGCACTGGCAAATCGACTAGAGGATTGTAATTGGCTTGGGATCTGAAATTTGAAGCTCGAGAAAAACTCTTTGGAAGACTGAAAGCTTTAGATAGAAAGAAGATTGAAAGTGAATGAGTTAGTTGAAATGATCGAAATCCTTCTCTATTTATAGGAATTCCAAAGACAGAATTCTGGCAGAATTCGGGCAGAACTCGATGAGAAAATCTCGGTCAAATCCGCAACTGCAGGAGGACCAAGTTCCAGAGAATTCAAAAATCAAAATGGCTACTAACCGAACTCTGGCCGAACTCTGGCCAAGTTCTGTCAGGGTTAGGTTAGGTTTTTAAAATTAGTTTTTACGGATTTTTGAAAACCTTTTTGAAAACCTTTTTGAAGCTTTTGTTAATAAGAATGTTTTTCAAAACTAAGGACATTTTAAAAACATTTTAAAATCATTTTAGAATAGCATATTTGCCAGTACGACTCGGTGTACAACGTATTCCTAAACTCAATAAAATGAAAAATACATTGCTCAAAGAAATACAGACTCGAACAGGCAAATATTTCTTCGGTCTTGAACTATGTAGAGCTGTTCTTGATCATATCCAAGAGTCCGAGAATTCCTGATTAGCTTCATATATCCAGACAGAGTTTGATCAATTATTAAAATCAGTTTGACCATATGACCAATGGGCCAACAATCTTCCCCATTTTGATAATTGATAAACTATAAATAATATAACATTTAAGCTTGAAATAAAATCAAAAATTGTTCATATCCTGCATTTTCTCAAAAGAAATGTTACATCTTTATTTTTCTCCCCCGTTGTCACTTAGCAAAATAATTACAAAAGAGAAAAACTCGCCTGCAATCAATGCATAAATAACAAACAGTGAAGAAACACAAGAAAATAATAATGATAAAAATTATAGAGACAGTAACAAAATAACATCACAGGCATGCATTTGTCTCAGGCAGTTAATAATAAAACAGAGAATCATTTCACAGGCAGTTATTAAAGAAGCAGATAAAGATGCTAAGTAAATAAGTAAACTGATGTGAAAGATAAACTATGAAATCCATAAAGATGAAATGATGTCCAAGAGACATAAAAATATCCAGTACAAGTCCTCAAAAGAAATACTGATAATAAAGTCTAAAAAGACAGAAAAAGTCAGAATGTCGGAGCATTTCCAAGTATACAGTAGATAATATCTAAGTCTCAAACATCAGATAACATATCACATATCCTCATCATCATCATCATCATCAGCATGACCGGCATGTCCAGAAGGACCAGATGTAGAGGTACCAGCGCCAGAAGGATGAGGAGGTGCGCCAGTGTAAAACTCATCGACATAGTCTCGAGGAGCATGGTCAGAACGGTACCAATCATATGCGTTACCGGGCTGAAAGTAGGCATGAACAGCCTCATCCTCACAGCGGTAACCAGAGAAAGCTGGATCTCTAGGAATGGAACCGACAGAATGTCCAGTCTGGGCAAATCGAAGATCAGCTAAAGAATTTGCAATTGCCTGATAACGAGTGACATCGCGGAACTCACGTTCGCGGGCCATATCCGTCATCGAGACGTGCAAATCCGAAAGGTGTTGGTGTATACCCTCAAATGTCATGGCATACTGCTGAGGAGGTGGAGGAGGTGGAGCAGTAGCAGGAGCAATAGGAGGAGCAGCAGCAGTCATACTACGACGAGATAACTTCAGAAACTTGGGCTCAGGGTCTTGAGTACAAGTTGATAAATCAATATCGAAACGCTGAAAGATGCGTGAGAGAATCATCGCATAAGAGAGATTTCGATCTCTTGTACGACAACGTCCCATCATCTGGATAATGGTCTTAGGGGCAGAAAATGGAATCCCCTTAAGAATGTGATACATAGCAGATAATTCAAGAGACGTGACATCATCCTTAGAAGTAGATTTCGAAAGGAGAGTGGAGTAAATGATACGGTGTAATTCATAATTAAACAAGTTCAAGTTGTTTGCCTTGAACTTTCCAGAGCGAACTCGATCAGGTGCACAGAGTTCCGCTTTAAAACTAGTAAGTGTCGTGCCGTCGGGAAAATCAAATTCAGTGATATCAACAAGCGGTTCACCTTTGTTGGGAATACCAAGGATTTCTGCTAAGATAATATCATTGAAATTGATATCTAATCCTCCAACACGTGTACTTACATCAAACGTGTTTAATATGATATTGTAGTAGAACAGTCTAATGGCATTAGTTGCTACTGGGAAATAAAGTTTAACAAAATATTGTAATCCTAATGCCTCAAAGAAAGGGCGGTGTTCTGGAAACACAGTCCACTTGATGGAAGCGCCTGTGCATATGGATCTCATGGAGAAGTCACCATACCACAGTAGGGCTGGATCTAGTGTTTGAAAGTAAAACCCGTCGAACGTGCCATCGCTAGATTGGACTGGCGAAAAGAGGAAATCCGTGGGTGGATTCGAAGATGAACCTTCCTCACTTGGATTGGTTGTCTTCTTCCTCTTGAAGGGGTTAAATCCCTTAGATGCCATTTGTGCAATAAAATAAAATAGCACGAAATTGAAAGGAGGGGAAATAAGGAGTTATACCTCCCAAAATTCGAATATGTTGTAGAGAACAACGAACTCCGCACGAATCCAAAGTTTGGATAGATTTTACCACTTGGATTGAAAGAGAAGGGGGTGGTGAAGAACTAGGGTTAGGGCTTTTCGCGCAGCTGCTGTTGCTGTTTTGATGAAGTTTAGAAGCAATGAAGAAGAAAGGCTCTCGGGTTCTGGTTATATAACCTGATACCTTCAACCGAACTCGGGCCGAATTCGGTCCGAAGTCTGGCCGAATTCGCCTGGGGTTGGTTTGAAATACTTTCTTTTTCATTGGCTCATTTCAAATATTTAATTCAAAGATTAGTAGTTTTGACATTAAAATAATATAATTAATGTTATTTTATAGATTAAATATCGTTACACAATGACTATCTCAGATTAGCTATAGGAGCACTGTCCCAGCTGGCGAAGGTTCACCGGAGAACTCTTAAATACCGCTTCGCTTCAACCGTAGTTGTGGTGACAAACAGACTCTTTATTGGCTTGTCTCTAACACAGTTTTTGCGTATTGAAATAAAATCATAAAATAAAATTAATTAACATTATTAACGTCCAAAATTCCTAATTCTCGACGTAAATAATTGAAACGATCTTCTGCTAGAGGTTTTGTGAAAATGTCAGCTAATTGATTCTCAGTATCTATGTATACAAGGTCAATATCTCCATTTTGATGATGATCTCTAAGAAAATGATGTCGGATCTCGATATGCTTAGTACGAGAATGACATACTGGATTCTTAGTCAAATTAATAGTGCTCGTGTTATCACAGAAAATGGGAATATGTGTGTAAAATAAATCATAGTCTTCTAAGGTTTGTTTCATCCATAAAATATGAGCACAACAACGTCCTGCGGCAATATACTCAGCCTCTATTGTTGATAGGGCTACAAAATTTTATTTTTTACTAAACCATGAGACTAAAGCCTTGCCTTAGAAATGACATGTGCCGCTGGTACTTTTTCTATCAACTTTGCAACCAGCAAAATCTGCATCCGAGTAACCAATAAGGTCAAAGTACTTAGTTTTGGGATACCATAAGCCAACAGAAGAAGTGCCCTTAAGGTATCGAAAGATACGCTTAACTGCGCACAGATGTGATTCCTTTGGATTAGCTTGAAAACGTACACACAGGCAAACACTAAACATAATATCTGGACGACTAGCAGTTAAATAAAGTAAACTACCGATCATACCTCGATACTTACGTGTGTCGACCGGCTTGCCTTGTTCATCAATATCAAGCTTTGTTGAAGTTCCATCGGAGTGCTAATAGGTTTGACATTGTCCAGATCAAACTTCTTTAGCAAATCTTTTGTGTACTTGGCTTGATTTATGAACGTTCTATTGTCATTTTGTTTGATTTGCAGTTCGAGAAAGAATTTCAGCTCTCCCATCATACTCATCTCAAACTCATTCTGCATACACTTAGAGAATTCTTGACACAGAGATTCATCAGTAGATTCAAATATAATATCATCAACATAGACTTGTATCAAGAGAAGCTTACCATTAAAGGACTTAATAAAAAGTGTAGTGTCAACCTTGCCTTTTGAAAAACCGTTGTCAAGTAGGAAATAGCTTAGACGATCATACCAAGCACGAGGGGCTTGTTTCAGACCGTATAAAGCTTTCTTCAACTTGAAAACATGATCAGGGTTTTTAAAATCTGTGAAACCTGCAGGTTGTGCTACAAGAACTTCTTCTTTTATATAACCATTTAAAAATGCACTCTTGACATCCATTTGAAATAATTTAAAATTATGAAAACATGCAAATGCACATAACTTGCGAATGGATTCTAATCTCGCAACTGGGGCATAAGTCTCATCGTAGTCGATACCTTCTTCCTAATTATATCCTTGAGCTACGAGTCGAGCCTTATTACGAGTCACTAAACCATTCTCATTCAGTTTATTTCGAAATACCCAACGGGTGCCAATGACCGGATGATTAATAGGCTTGGGAACAAGTTCCCAAACTTGATTCTGTTCAAATTGGTTTAATTCCTCTTGCATAGCATCTATCCAAAAACTATCACTATATGCTTCATCAATAGTTTTGGGTTCTAGCTGTGAAATCAATACAACACTAGAAACAATATCTCTACTGGATGTACGAGTACTTACACCTTTGGTAATATCACCAATTACCAAATCCTTTGGATGATCATCCGTAAATTTCAATCTTTTCGGCAGACTCTGAAGGTAGCTGGTTCCTGGATCTTCTCTAGCAGGATCAGCTAGTGCCGAGCTTGGTTGAGAATCAGCTGTTGTTGAGCTTGGTACAGTTGGATCTTCGTTATTGTCATCGATAGTTATTTGATTCAGTTCATCAAAAGTGACGTTGATTGACTCTTCGATGATCATGGTTCGTTTGTTGAAGACTCTGTATCCTTTGTTCTTGGCCGCATAACCTAAAAATATACCTTCATCGGCTTTTTCGTCAAACTTTTCCAAATTTTCTTTTGTATTAAGAATAAAGCACTTACAGCCAAATATTCTAAAATATGAAACTGATGGAATTCTATCAAACCATAACTCAAATGGAGTCTTCTTCGATTTGGGTCGAATTAGAACTCTATTGAGAACAAAACAAGCTGTATTGACAGCTTCAGCCCAGAAATATTTGGGTAGACTAAAGTGGTTTAACATTACTCTGGCCATTTCGGATAGTGTTCTGTTCTTACGTTCCACAAATCCATTTTGTTGTGGAGTCCTAGGGCATGAGAACTCGTGTACAAAATCGTGTGTGTCATAAAATTGCTCAAACTCTGTATTCTCGAATTCGCCATCATGATCGCTTCTAATACGAGTGATCATGTAACCTTTTTTATTCTGTACTTTCTTACAAAAGACGACAAATTCGGATAATGCATCATTCTTGCGTGTCAAGAAGTATACCCACATGTATCTAGAGTAATCATCTACAATTACAAAAGCATAATGCTTACCTCCGAGGCTAGCAACTCTGCTAGGACCAAATAAGTCCATATGTAGCAATTGTAGAGGTCTAGTAGTACATATTGCGTTTACTGACTTGAACATGGATCTGGTAGCTTTGTTCTTTTCACATTGGTTGGATACCGAATCGTTCTTGAATGTTATGTCCGGTAAACCGCGTACTAGCTTCTTTGTGGATAATCTTGAGATTGTGTCCATATTTGTGTGACCAAGTCTCATATGCCACAGATGACTCTTATCACTTTTAGCCATTAAGTATCTACCTGAAATGTTAGTTTCTTCTAACAAATAGAAAATATATATGTTGTCTTCCCTGATACCTTCAAAGATAGTACTACCAGTTGAGCTATCAACTATAGTACATTTGTCTTTGCCAAAGTTGATGCCATAACCATGATCAGCTAGATGACTTACGCTGAGTAGATTATATTTCAACTCGGTAACCAGACAGACATCCTTAATCACAGGATAGGGAGACTTACCAACATCACCGATACCAATAATATACCCTTTCAAGTTATTATCGAAGGAAACATAGCCTTCTTTCTTCTTCTTCGACAGTATTGCAAATAATGTAGCGTCACCGGTCATATGCCGTGAACAACCGCTGTCGAGGATCCATTTGCTTTAGCATGTGAAAGGTGTTCCACCTACAAAACAGTTTTGCAGATGAAACTTTTGGTACCCATTTCTTGTAGGGCCCTGAAATGTTAGCTTTTGGTATCCATGCATAAATATTTAAATCAATAAGCTTTCTGATTCTACATGCAGATAAAATATGACCAATGAGGCCACAATAATGACATTGTGCATGTTTAGTGTTGAAAGCTGAGTGATGTGCACGGTTGGTAGGTTTAGGTTTTCTAGTATAGAAAAAAGCATACCTATAATCCTGTTTAGGCTTAACCTTTTGGGGTAAAGGTTTGATAGGGTTAGGTCTGACAGTGTTTGGCTTGGGAATGTTTCGGTTTTTCGGTAAGTGACATGTGTTAGGGTAGGAAGCAGCAGTCTCAGGCTGTTTTCCTAACCTAATTTTCAATCTTTTGGAAGTGTCATACAACTTAGTATAATCAGAAGTGAGTGTTTCCAATCTGATTTGTGCACTTTGAAGACTTTTCTTCTCTTTAGAAAGTTCTTCTTTCTGTTGGTCAATAACCTTGTCTTTCTCTTCAGATGACTGGGTAGTCTCGTGTAATAAGAGCTTAATAGAGGAAAGCTCACCAGACTCACTAACATTATTTCTAACCTCAGCTCAAAGGTCGGTAAGTCTTCATATTTCTTCTTTGTACTCTTTGAGTACATTCTTAGAGGTCTGATATTTTTTATGCAGTTTCCTGTAATCACTTATCAGTTCACTGAAGGCATCTCCTAATTGCTCAAAGGTGAAGTCATCATATGTATCAACTACAGGTTCAGTAGGTACCTGATCGGATGCCATAAAGCATACGTTTGCAGCGTCTTCTGATTGTTCATCTTCTGAGTTGCTGGCTTTACTTTCATGCCATATGCTGGTTTTGGCATATCTCCGAGATGTTGATCTCTTCAGGTTCCCTTTTTCATACCTGTTGCTCTTCTTGCTTTATGATGAGTTTGTAGGACAATCCTTCTTCATGTGTCCCTTCTTCTTGCAGCCGTAGCAGACAGCATCATCTTGATACCAGTTGTTGCTGCTATTGTTTTCTTTGGCTTTCTTCTCATATCTCATGAATCTTTTGAATTTCCTTGCTAGGAGTGCTTGATCTTCAGCATCAGATTCACTGCTGTCTGAATCACCTTCAGCAGCTTTTTTGTACTGAGCCTTGAAAGCGATCGTCTTCTCCTTTGGTGCAGGCTCTTCAAAATCTTGTAGCTCCAGTTCATGAGTGAGTAGCTTATCCATGAGTACTTCGAGGGACATAGTTTTGAGGTCGTTCCCTTCAATGATCGTAGTAACCTTTGGAATCCAGTTCTTAGTAAGTGCTCGCAGGAGTTTACGAATCTTTTTATGGTTACTGTACTCTTTGCCTAGGGAGGAGAAAGGATTTACAATATACAAGAATCTTTCGAACACCTGAGTAACTGTTTATTTGGGCTTCATCTTGAACACTTCATACTCTTGAGTAAGTCTGCTGACCTTTGATTCTTTGACTGGAGTCAGTGCCTTCATGTGTGACTTCAAGAAGCTTCCACACTTTATTAGCAGTTGTGCAGATAGACACCCTGTTAAATTCAGTTCTGTCTAAAGTACAAAATAAAGCGTTAATAACACGTGCGTTAAGATTGGCCTTTTTCTTTTCCTTCTCTGTATATCTGTTATGGGGTTTTTCAACTAGAACTCCATCAACATTTATACGAGGTGGCTTTTGATAGCCATCAATAACAATAGACCATAAATCAAAGTCAAGATATTTCAATAAAAAACTCATCCATGTTTTCCAATAGGTATAGTTCGTACCATCAAACAGTGGAGGTTTGTTTGTGGCCTGGCCTTCACTTGTGAATTTTACAGTTGCCATGTGTTATGCTGTGATCTATATAACAATTAATTAAATGAATAAATAATTGCAATGTTACCTTGCTTTACCTGTAACACCCGCTCTGATACCAATTGTAGGAACGAAATCGTAAAGCACAATACTCTAGAGGGGGGTGAATAGAGTTGGCAGCGGAATAATGCTAATTAAATATGTTAGCAGCAAGATCAAAGAATAATAGTCACAATTAAAAATGTAAAGGCAGAGATAAGAAAGCAAATGCAAAGACAGCGATGTATACTGGTTTTCCTCTATTGAGGACTAATCCAGTCGGTAGAACTCTTGCTACCAGTTGAATCCACTATTGGCAAAACCACAAGTTTTCTTACGAAGTCCTTGCAACTTCTACAACGCGAGCTTTGATACGAAGAACTCTTCCAAATTCAATTGTGAAGAGTTCAATCTTCTATCAAGCCTTTGATTACAATCACTCTGAAACTTCTAGACCGCACCGTACTGGCAAATCGACTAGAGGATTGTAATTGGCTTGGGATCTGAAATTTGAAACTCGAGAAAAACCCTTTGGAAGACTGAAAGCATTAGATAGAGAGAAGATTGAAAGTGAATGAGTGAGTTGAAATGATCGAAATCCTTCTCTATTTATAGGAATTCCAAAGACAGAATCCTGACAGAATTCGGGCAGAACTCGATGAGGAAATCTCGATCAAATCCGCAACTACAGGATGACCAAGTTCCAGAGAATTTAAAAATCAAAACGGCCACTAACCGAACTCTGGCCGAACTCTGGCCGAGTTCTGTCAGGGTTAGGTTAGGTTTTTAAAATTAGTTTTTGGGGATTTTTGAAAACCTTTTTGAAGCTTTTATTAATAAGAATGTTTTTCAAAACTAAGGACATTTTAAAAACATTTTGAAATCATTTTGGAATAGCCTATTTGCCAGTACGACTCGGTGTACAACGTATTCCTAGACTCAATAAAATGAAAAATACATTGCTCAAAGAAATACAGACTTGAACAGGCAAACATTTCTTCGGTCTTGAACTATGTAGATAGTTGTTCTTGATCATGTCCAAGAGTCCGAGATATCCTGATTAGCTTCATATATCCAGACAGAGTTTGATCAATTATTAAAATCAGTTTGACCATATGACCAATAGGCCAACAATTGTAGGAACGAAATCGTAAAGCACAATACTCTAGAGGGGGGGTGAATAGAGTTCGCAGCGGAAAAATGCTAATTAAAAATATTAGCAGCAAGATCACAGAATAATTGTCACAATTAAAAATATAAAGGCAGAGATAAGAAAGCAAATGCAAAGACAGCGATGTATACTGGTTTCCCTATGTTGAGGACTAATTCAGTCGGTAGAACTCTTGCTACCAGTTGAATCCACTATTGGCAAAACCGCAAGTTTTCTTACGAAGTCCTTGTAACTTCTACAACGCGAGCTTTGATACGAAGAACTCGTCCAACTTCAATTGTGAAGAGTTGAATCTTCTATCAAGCCTCTGATTAAAATCGCTCTGAAACTTCTAGACCGCACCGCACTGGCAAATCGACTAGAGGATTGTAACTTTCTTGGGATCTGAAATTTGAAGCTCGAGAAAAACTCTTTGGAAGACTGAAAACTTTAGATAGAGAGAAGATTGAAAGTGAATGAGTGAGTTGAAATGATCGAAATACTTCTCTATTTATAGGAATTCCAAAGACAGAATTCTGGCAGAATTCGGGCAGAATTCCGGCAGAACTCGATGAGGAAATCTCGGTCAAATCCGCAACTGCAGGAGGACCAAGTTCCAGAGAATTCAAAAATCAAAACGGCCACTAACCGAACTCTGGCTAAACTCTGGCCGAGTTCTGTCAGGGTTAGGTTTAGTTTTTAAAGTTAGTTTTTGGAGATTTTTGAAAACCTTTTTGAAAACCTTTTTAAAACTTTTGTTAATAAGAATGTTTTTCAAAACTAAGGACATTTTAAAAACATTTTGAAATCATTTTGGAATAGCCTATTTGCCAGTACGACTCGGTGTACAACGTATTCCTAAACTCAATAAAATGAAAAATACATTGCTCAAAGAAATACAGACTCGAACAGGCAAATATTTCTTCGGTCTTGAACTGTGTAGATAGCTGTTCTTGATCATGTCCAAGAGTCCGAGATATCCTGATTAGCTTCATATATCCAGACAGAGTTTGATCAATTATTAAAATCAGTTTGACCATATGACCAATGGGCCAACAATCTTCCCCATTTTGATAATTGACAAACCATGAATGATATAACATTTAAGCTTGAAAATAAAATAAAAAATTGTTCATGTCCTGCATCTTCTCAAAAGAAATGTTAGATCTTTATTTTTCTCCCCCGTTGTCACTTAGCAAAATAATTGCAAAAGAGAAAAACTCCCCCGCAATCAATGCATAAATAACAAACAGTGAAGAAACATAAGAAAATAATCATGAAAAAAAATTATAGAGACAGTAAAAAAATAACATCACAGGCATGTATTTGTCTCAGGCAATTAATAATAAAAGAGAGAATCATTTCACAGGCAGTTATTAAAGAAGCAGATAAAGATGCTATAAATAAGTAAATAAACAGATGTGAATCATAAACTATGAAATCCATAAAGATGAAATAATGTCCAAGAGACATAAAAATATCCAGTACAAGTCCTCAAAAGAAATACTGATAATAAAGTCTAAAAAAAATAGAAACTTGGAATGTCGGAGCATTTCCAAGTATACAGTAGATAATATCTAAGTCTCAAACATCAGATAACATATCTCATATCCTCATCATCATCAACATCATCATCAGCATGACCGGCATGTCCAGAAGGACCAGCTGCAGAGGTACCAGCGCCAGAAAGATGAGGAGGGGCGCCAGTGTAAAACTCATCGACATAGTCTCGAGGAGCACGGTCAGAACGGTACCAATCATATGCGTTACCGGGCTTAAAGTAGCCATGAACAGCCTCATCCTCACAGCGGTAACCAGAGAAAGCTGGATCTCTAGGAATAGAACCGGCAGAATGTCCAGTCTGGGCAAATCGAAGATCAGGTAAAGAATTTGCAATCGCCTGATAACGAGTGACGTCACGGAACTCATGTTCGCGGGCCATATCCGTCATCGAAACGTGCAAATCTGAAAGGTGCTGGTGTATGCCCTCAAATGTCATGGCATACTGCTGAGGAGGTGGAGGAGATGGAGCAGTAGCAGGAGCAGCAGCAGTCATACTGCGACGAGATAACTTCAGAAACTTGGGCTCAGGGTCTTGAGTATAAGTTGATAAATCAATGTCGAAACGCTGAAAGATGCGTAGGAGAATCATCGCATAAGAGAGATTTTAATCTCTTACACGACAACGTCCCATCATCTGGATAATGGTCTTAGGGACAGAAAATGGAATCCGCTTAAGAATATGATACATAGCAGATAATTCAAGAGACGTGACATCATCCTTTGAAGTAGACTTCGGAAGGAGAGTGGAGTAAATGATACGGTGCAATTTATAATTAAACAAGTTCAAGTTATTTGCCTTGAACTTTTCAGAGCGAACTCGATCAGGTGCACAGAGTTCTGCTTTGAAACTAGTAAGTATCGTGCCGTCGGGGAAATCAAATTTAGTGATATCAACAAGCGGTTCACCTTCGTTGGGAATACCAAAGATTTCCGCTAAGATAACATCATTAAAATTGATATCTAATCCTCCAACACGTGTACTTACGTCAAACGTGTTTAATATGATATTTTAGTAGAACAGTCTAATGGCATTAGTTGCTACTGGAAAATAAAGTTTAACAAAATATTGTAACCCTAATTCCTCAAAGAAAGGGCGGTGTTCTGGAAACACAGTCCACTTGATGGAAGCGCATGTGCATATGGATCTCATGGAGAAGTCTCCATACCACAGTAGGGCTTGGTCTAGGGTTTGAAAGTAAAACCCGTCGAATGCGCCATCGCTAGATTGGACTAGCAAAAAGAGGAATCCGTCGGTGGATTCGAAGATGAACCTTCCTCACTTGGATTGGTTGTCTTCTTCCTCTTGAAGGGGTTAAATCCCTTAGATGCCATTTGTGCAATAAAATAAAATAGCACAAAATTGAAAGGAGGGGAAATAAGGAGTTATACCTCCCGAAATTCGAATATGTTATAGAGAACAACGAACTCCGCACGAATCCAAATTTTGGATAGATTTCACCACTTGGATTGGAAGAGAAGGGGGTGGTGAAGAACTAGGGTTAGGGTTTTTCGCGCGGCTGTTGTTGCTGTTTTGATGAAGTTTAGAAGCAATGAAGAAGAAAGGCTCTCGGGTTCTGGTTATATAACCTGATACCTTCAACCGAACTCGGGCCGAATTCGGTCCGAAGTCTGGCCGAATTCGCCTGGGATTGGTTTGAAATACTTTCTTTTTCATTGGCTCATTTCAAATATTTAATTCAAAGACTAGTAATTTTGACATTAAAATAATATAATTAATGTTATTTTATAGATTAAATATCGTTACACAGTGACTGTCTCAGATTAGTTGTAGGAGTACTGTCCCAGCTGATAGAGGTTCACCGAGGAACTCTTAAATATCGCTTCGCATCAACCGTAGTTGTGGTGACAGACAGACTCTTTATTGGCTTGTCTCTAACACAGTTTTTACGTATTGAAATAAAATCATAAAATTAATTAACATTATTAACGTCCAAAATTCCTAATTCTCGACGTAAATAATTGAAACGATCTTCTGCTAGAGGTTTTGTGAAAATGTCAGCTAATTGATTCTCAGTATCTATGTATACAAGGTCAATATCTCCATTTTGATGATGATCTCTAAGAAAATGATGTCGGATCTCGATATGCTTAGTACGAGAATGACATACTGGATTCTTAGTCAAATTAATAGTACTCGTGTTATCATCGAAAATAGAAATATGTGTGTAAAATAAATCATAGTCTTCTAAGGTTTGTTTCATCCACAAAATCTGAGCACAACAACGTCCTACGGCGATATACTCAGCCTCTGTTATTGATAGGGCTACAGAATTTTGCTTTTTACTAAACCATGAGACTAAAGCCTTGCCTAAGAAATGACATGTGCCGCTGGTACTTTTTCTATCAATTTTGCATCCAATAAAATCTGCATCCGAGTAACCAATAAGGTCAAAGGACTTAGTTTTGGGATACCATAAGCCAACAGAAAAAGTGTCCTTAAGGTATTGAAAGATACGCTTAACTGCGCATAGATGTGATTCCTTTGGATTAGCTTGAAAACGTGCACACAGGCAAACACTAAACATAATATCTGGACGACTAGCAGTTAAATAAACTAAACTACCGACCATACCTCGATACTTACGTGTGTCGACCGGCTTGCCTTGTTCATCAATATCAAGCATTGTTGAAGTTGCCATCGGAGTGCCAATAGGTTTGACATTGTCCAGATCAAACTTCTTTAGCAAATCTTTTGTGTACTTGGCTTGATTTATAAACGTCCCATTGTCAGTTTATTTGATTTGCAGTCCGAGAAAGAATTTTAGCTCTCCCATCATGCTCATCTCAAACTCATTTTGTATACACTTAGAGAATTCTTGACACAGAGATTCATCAGTAGATCCAAATATAATATCATCAACATAAACTTGTATCAAGAGAAGCTTACCATTAAAGGACTTAATAAAAAGTATAGTGTCAACCTTGCCTTTTGAAAAACCGTTGTCAAGTAAGAAAGAACTTAGACGATCATACCAAGCACGAGGGGCTTGTTTCAGACCGTATAAAGCTTTCTTCAACTTGAAAACATGATCAGGCTTTTAAAAATCTGTAAAACCTGGAGGTTGTGCTACAAAAACTTTTTCTTTTATAAAACCATTTAAAAATGCACTCTTGACATCCATTTGAAATAATTTGAAATTATGAAAACATGCAAATGCACATAACATGCGAATGGATTCTAATCTCGCAACTGGGGCATAAGTCTCATCGTAGTCGATACCTTCTTCTTGATTGTATCCTTGAGCTACGAGTCGAGTCTTATTACGAGTCACTAAACCATTCTCATTCAGTTTATTTCAGAATACCCAACGGGTGCCAATGACCGGATGATTAATAGGCTTGGGAACAAGTTCCCAAACTTGATTCCGTTCAAATTGGTTTAATTCCTCTTGCATAGCATCTATCCAAAAACTATCACTATATGCTTCATCAATTTGGGTTCTAGCTGTGAAATAAATGCAACACTAGAAACAATATCTCTACTGGATGTACGAGTACTTGCACCTTTGGTAATATCACCAATTACCAAATCCTTTGGATGATCAGCCGTAAATTTTAATCGTTTCGACAGACTCGAAGGTAGCTGGTTCCTGGATCTTCTCTAGGAGGATCAGCTAGTGCCGAACTTGGTTGAGAATCAGCTGTTGTTGAGCTTGGTACAGTTGGATCTTCGTCATTGTCATCGATAGTCATTTGATTTAGTTCATCAAAAGTGACGTTGATTGACTCTTCGATGATCATGGTTCGTTTGTTTAAGACTCTGTATCCTTTGCTCTTGGCCGTATAACCTAAAAATATACCTTCATCGGCCTTTTCGTCAAATTTTCCCAAATTGTCTTTTGTATTAAGAATAAAGCACTTACAGCCAAATATTCTAAAATATGAAACTGATGGAATTCTATCAAACCATAACTCAAATGGAGTCTTCTTCGATTTGGGTCGAATTAGAACTCTATTAAGAATAAAACAAGCTGTATTGACAGCTTCAGCCCAGAAATATTTAGGTAGACTAAACTGGTTTAACATTACTCTGGCCATTTCGAATAGAGTTCTGTTCTTACGTTCCACAATTCCATTTTATTGTGGAGTCCATGGGCAGGAGAACTCGTGTACAAAATCGTGTGTGTCACAAAATTGCTCAAACTCTGTATTCTCGAATTTGCCACGATGATCGCTTCTAATACGAGTGATCATGTAACCTTTTTCATTCTGTACTTTCTTGCAAAAGGCGACAAATTCGGATAACATATCATTCTTGCGTGTCAAGAAGTATAACCACGTGTATCTAGAGTAATTATCTACAATTACAAAAGCATAAAGCTTACCTCCGAGGCTAACAACTCTGCTAGGACCAAATAAGTCTATATGTAGCAATTGTAGAGGTCTAGTAGTACATACTGTGTTTACCGACTTGAACGTGGATCTGGTAGCTTTGTTCTTTTTACATTGGCTGCATACCGAATCCTTCTTAAAATTTATGTCCGGTAAACCGCGTACTAGCTTCTTTGTGGACAATCTTGAGATTGTGTCCATATTTGCGTGACCAAGTCTCATATGCCACAGATGACTCTCATCACTTTTAGCCATTAAGCATCTACCTAAAATGTTAGTTTCTTCCAACAAATAGAAAACATATATGTTGTCTTCCCTGATACCTTCAAAGATAGTACTACCAGTTGAGCTATCAACTATAGTACATTTGTCTTTGCCAAAGTTGATGCCATAACCATGATCAGCTAGATGACTTACACTGAGTAGATTATGTTTCAACTCGGTAACCAGACAGACATCCTTAATCACAGGATAGGGAGACTTACCAACATCACCGATACCAATGATATACCCTTTCAAGTTATTACCGAAGGAAACATAGCCTTCCTTCTTCTTCTTCGACAGTGTTGTAA
This sequence comes from Iris pallida, assembly GCA_029216955.1. Taxonomy (NCBI): domain Eukaryota; kingdom Viridiplantae; phylum Streptophyta; class Magnoliopsida; order Asparagales; family Iridaceae; genus Iris; species Iris pallida. Next base: position 8,922,122 of record JANAVB010022999.1, read on the forward strand.
ATAATGTAACGTCACCGGTCATATACCGTGAACAACCGCTGTCGAGGATCCATTTTTTTAGCATGTGAAAGGTGTTCCACCTACAAAACAGTTTACAGATGAAACTTTTGGTACCCATTTCTTGTAGGGTCCTGAAATGTTAGCTTTTGGTATCCATGCATAAATATTTAAATCAACAAGCTTTCTGATTCTACATACAGATGAAATATGACCAATGAGGCCACAATAATGACATTGTGCATGTTTAGTGTTGAAAGCTGAGTGATGTGCACGGTTGGTAGGTTTATGTTTTCTAGTATAGAAGAAAGCATACCTATAATCCTGTTTGGGCTTAACCTTTTGGGGTAAAGGTTTGATAAGGTTAGGTCTGATAGTGTTTGGCTTGGGAATGTTCCAATTTTTTGGTAAGTGACACGTGTTAGGGTAGGAAGCAGCAGTCTCAGGCTATTTTCCTAACATAATTTCCAATCTTTTGGAAGTGTCATACAACTTGGTATAATCAGAAGTGAGTGTTTCCATTCTGATTTGTGCACTTTGAAGACTTTTCTTCTCTTTAGAAAGTTCTTCTTTCAGTTGGTCAATAACCTTGTCTTTCTCTTCAGATGACTGGGTAGTCTCGTGTAATAAGAGCTTAATAGAGGAAAGCTCACTAGACTCACTAACATTATTTCTAACCTCAGCTGGTAGGTCGGTAAGTCTTCCTATTTCTCCTTTGTACTCTTTGAGTACCTTCTTAGAGGTCTGATATTTGCTACGCAGTTTCCTGTAATCACTTATCAGTTCACTGAAGGCATCTCCTAATTGCTCAAAGGTGAAGTCATCATATGTATCAACTACAGGTTCAGTAGGTACCTGATCGGATGCCATAAAGCATACGTTTGTACTGTCTTCTGATTATTCATCTTCTGAGTCGCTGGCTTCTCTTTCATGCCATATGCTGGTGTTGGCATATCTCCGAGATATTGATCTCTTCAGGTTCCCTTTTTCATACATGTTGCTCTTCTTGCTTGCTGATGAGTTTGTAGGACAATCCTTCTTCATGTGTCCCTTCTTCTTGCAGCCATAGCAGACAGCATCATCTTGAGACCAGTTGTTGCTGCTATTGTTTTCTTTGGCTTTCTTCTCATATCTCATGAATCTTTTGAATTTCCTTGCTATGAGTGCTTGATCTTCAGCATCAAATTTACTGTTGTCTGAATCACCTTCAGCAGCTTTTCTGTGCTGAGCCTTGAAAGCGATAGTCTTCTCCTTTGGTGCAGGCTCTTGAAAATCTTGTAGCTCCAGTTCATGAGTGAGTAGCTTACCCATGAGTACTTCGAGGGACATAATTGTGAGGTCGTTCCCTTCAATGATCGCAGTAGCCTTTGGAATCCAGTTTTTGGTAAGTGCTCGCAGGAGTTTGCAAATCTTTTCACGGTTACTGTACTCTTTGCCTAGGGAGGACAAAGGATTTACAATATCCAAGAATCTTTCGAACATCTGAGTAACTGTTTTGTTGGGCTTCATCTTGAACACTTTATACTCTTGAGTAAGTCTGCTGACTTTTGATTCTTTGACTTGAATCGTGCCTTCATGTGTGACTTTAAGAAGCTTCCACACTTCATTAGCAGTTAGGCAGATAGATACCGTATTAAATTCAGTTCTGTCTAAAGCACAAAATAAAGCGTTAATAGCACGTGCGTCAAGACTGGCCTTTTTCTTTTCCTCCTCTATATATCTGTTATGGGGTTTTTCAACTAGAACTCCATCAACATTTACACGAGGTGGCTTTTGATAGCCATCAATAACAATAGACCATAAATCAAAGTCAAGAGATTTTAAGAAGAAACTTATCCGTGTTTTCCAATAGGTATAGTTCGTACCATCAAACAGTGGAGGTCTGTTTGTGGCCTGGCCTTCACTTGTGAATTTTACAGTTGCCATGTGTTGTGCTGTGATCTATAAAACAATTAATTAAATGAATAAATAATTACAATGTTACCTTGCTTTACCTGTAACACCCGCTCTGATACCAATTGTAGGAACGAAATCGTAAAGCACAATACTCTAGAGGGGGGTGAATAGAGTTGGCAGCGAAAAAATGCTAATTAAAAATGTTAGCAGCAAGATAACAGAATAATAGTCACAATTAAAAATGTAAAGGTAGAGATAAGAAAGCAAACGCAAAGACAGCGATGTATACTGGTTTTCCTCTGTTAAGGACTAATCCAGTCGGTAGAACTCTTCCTACCAGTTGAGTCCACTATTGGCAAAACCGCAAGTTTTCTTACGAAGTCCTTGCAACTTCTACAACGCGAGCTTTGATACGAAGAACTCGTCCAACTTCAATTGTGAAGAGTTGAATCTTCTATCAAGACTCTGATTACAATCACTCTGAAACTTTTAGACCGCACCGCACTGGCAAATCGACTAGAGGATTGTAATTGGCTTGGGATCTGAAATTTGAAGCTCGAGAAAAACTCTTTGGAAGACTGAAAGCTTTAGATAGAGAGAAGATTGAAAGTGAATGAGAGAGTTGAAATGATCGAAATCCTTCTCTATTTATAAGAATTCCAAAGACAGAATTCTGGCAGAATTCTGGCAGAATTCGGGCAGAACTCGATGAGGAAATCTCGGTCAAATCCGCAACTGCAGGAGGACCAAGTTCCAGACAATTCAAAAATCAAAACGGCCACTAACCGAACTCTGGCCGAACTCTGGCCGACTTCTGTCAGGGTTAGGTTAGGTTTTTAAAATTAGTTTTTGGGGATTTTTGAAAACCTTTTTGAAGCTTTTGTTAATAAGAATATTTTTCAAAACTAAGGACATTTTAAAAATATTTTGAAATTATTTTGGAATAGCCTATTTTCCAGTAGGACTTGGTGTACAACATATTCCTAGACTCGATAAAATGAAAAATACATTGCTCAAAGAAATACAGACTCGAATAGGCAAATATTTCTTCGGTCTTGAACTGTGTAGATAGCTGTTCTTGATCATGTCCAAGAGTCCGAGATATCCTGATTAGCTTCATATATCCAGACAGAGTTTGATCAATTATTAAAATCAGTTTGACCATATGACCAATGGACCAACATGCTCCATGTGGCATCTGGGCGGAAAAAGCGACGGCGAAGGCAGCAGATTAGATATTTTTCAAATCTAATTTTAAATTATTACTAGAAAAATAATTGGAAAACATAGATGTATCTTAGAGATAACGTTTGCAATTGTATCTTTGAAATTTTTTCAAATATATTTTCCAATTGTTTTTAGAAATTATATCTTAGAGATAAAGTTTGCCAAGATAAAATATTTTTAAATAACATAAAATTTTGTTTCAATTGTATCTAACAATTTGGTATGTTAAAAATATTTAGATAAAGTCAGATATAGAAATAATTATAGATAATTTAAATTAGATAAAGTTAGTAAAAAAATTACGTGATAATAATTTAAATAAAAGATAAAAATATAAAATATTAAAATATCAATAATAATTTTGAAAAGAAATCAAAGATAAAAGTTGGTAACATTTTGAAATTGTATCGATTTAAATTTAGTTTGGATGGACATTATTTTCAAAAAGAAGAAACTAAACATATGAAAATAAACATAAACAAAATTAGATTTGAGAGAATAAATTTTAAGATAAAATTAGTAATCTTTAAAATATCAATATTAATAAAATCGAAAAATAGATTTGAAAAAAATAAACAAAAAGATAAAAACGAGTAACTAGATTGAGAAGATAAATCCAAAAGATAATCAACTAATATATCCTAAAAAAATTCCTTGTAATACACCAAGAGTTGGCATATCATTTCCTTCTCTAATTCTTGTGAGAATTCTCTTAAACTCCATCCCTCTCTCTCTTTAAAATTATTTGTAGTCTAACTCACATAATGCCTTATGACTTGATTAACTTTCTCTTTCTTCCAATTGTAATATTTTTAAACCAATATATCATTATACAATCATTTTCTTATCACTATATATTGTTGGGCGCGTGCGGAAGCATTTGCCAACCTACCTGATCAAAACTAACTCCCGTCTAACGTACGTCACCTGGACAAATCCCAACCTTTATAACTCAGATAAAATTACAAGATTTACAGAACTCACGTTGAACCCCTTGCCCTAATAGGTTCAACCCCTTCACCACTATCAAGGAAAAAAATAGGAGATTACAATTTAAATCACTCACCAACCCGTAGCAATTTTCCTAACCGAAGTTGACGAGTCCTCGATTATATCTTCTTTTTCTTCTGTCTTGGATGTCGAAGTCCTAAGAACAAAATACGGACATTCTCTTAGATTTTCTTGTGGATGAGCACCCCGAATCTTCACTTTGTGTTGTTCTTTGTGTCTCCACCCTCACCCCATATATATATGATGAAAAAAATTATATTTTAGGTCATAATATGATTTCTTAAATTGGATGCCCTCAAATAAGAATCCTATTACACCTAAAATAGCCCATCAATATCCAATTTTAGGTCATAATAGGATTTTCTAAAATAAGAATCATATTATATCTAAAATAGCACAATACCAATTATGGACATCCAAAACTAATTAAATCAAATATTTAATTAGATTTGGATTTCTCAACTATGTAGTTACCAAATCCAGACTGGACTCCAACAATCTCCCCCTTCAGTCTGATGAGAGGGTATTGACCCCATGGATTCTTAACTGGAATCCATACCTGTCGTCTCGCGACAGAATTCCTTCTCCCCTATGCCACTAATCTCTGATCCCATGAGCTGCTTTGCATCTTCCTTCGTCTCTAGCTCCTCGATCGTCACGTCGACGCTAACTGCCATACGTAGCACCTTCTGTACCACTGGCATCATACAGATATCAATGACACGACCAAGACCAAGTCCATTACGATCAGCCTCACCATAAGTCTCGGCTGCCTGTCCCCAACTTCCGTCTTCCATCGAAAAGTGTTAACTTTTCGATGAGCTTCTTCACCTTTAGCTGGCCCAACTAAGCAGACGATACGGTTCTTCCGAGATTCAAACTCTTGAACCTGCCCACCATCGATGACCCACAGCTCCTCCTAAACTATGCGTATGATGATGCACCTGTCTCAGATTGAGTTTGTTGCAAACCTTGATCTCCTTCCTGGCTTCAAACTGCTGAAACCAATATCGCTCCCTGAAGCTTTGGCAAACCACCTATCACCAAAACTAGATTCGTAGAGCAACCCCCACCTGGAGACCGACCAGCTGTCACGGGACCAACAGACTGACCCTCAATCTTTGACTCATCACCATCCGTCACTTTGTCTCGACGAACCGAATCCTCCGTAAGCCTCAAAACTTCTCGAGTCCCTCCTCAGCAAGTTTTCGATGATCTATCTCTTGTCGAACACCCCTCGAGCCTTCATCCGGTGTCTGTGGCCTGCCTGTATAACTCAACGGCTTGAACCTGTATATGACACAACATAAATCTTTTCGAGCCAGCTATTGGGAACCCTTCGTAAGCATCCAATCTTTTCTCCGAAACAGACTGCGACAGCCATCATCTTCTAGCCTCCCTATCAAAACCAAGTTGTAGCACAAACTCGGTACATGTTGCACATACCTGAGGACGAGCTTCTCACCAAACTCTGTTGTCAAGTGCACATCACCGATGCCTACAACTGCACCCGTTCCCTTGTCGTCCATCTTCATACATCCAAATCTGCCACTGTGGTATGATGTAAAGATCCTCATATGTAGAGAGGCATGGTACGATGCTCCCGTGTTCATGACCCAGTCGTCATCATGACACATGCCACAAGGTTCCTCTATATTGGTCGCTGCGATGATGATATCTCCAAACATCGTAAGATTCTCCTGATCGTCCTTGCCTCTGGCCTTCTCAGCTTTGAGCCTCATGCAGTTCCTCTTGATATGACCCATTTGGTCACAGTGATAGCAACCCTCCTTGCGGTCCACAAACGCAAGCTCCCGAGAACTCTCCATATCCTCGTCTGTGACTTGGGTCTTCCCTTCTCGTAGGAAGCCACCAAAGCGGACTCCTACGACAATTCTACTTGCTTGCGCCGAACCTCCTTATTCAACAAGTTATTTTTGACTACCTCCATCGTGACAACTCCATCAGGTGCAAAGTTGCTCACTGACACCACCAACGTCTCCCAGCTTTTCGACAGAGAACTCAAGAGCAATAGGGCCTGAAGCTCATCATCAATCACCATCTTCAACGCAGACGGCTGATTGATGATACCTTGAACCTCGTTCAGATGTTGTGCTACCGAGGTACCCTCCGTGTACTTCGAATTGATAAGTTGGCGAATAAGAAATGCCTTATTGCTACCATCTTTCTTTCGTATAGCGAATACAGCTTTTTCCACAATGCTTTTGTTGAACTCTCCATGGACACGTGGTGAAACATCGAATCGTCCAACCATTGGCAGATGAATCCAATGGCCTTCTGATCCAATCGTTTCCAATCTTCAGCAACTTTGTCCGATGGTTTTGCGCTATTGCCCTCCAACGGACCATGCAAATCCTTGTACCAAAGTAGATCCTTCATCCTTGGCTACCAAATCGTCCAATTTCCTCCTGTGAGGGTGATCATAAAAGTGTTCATTTGCTCCATAGACATGGTTGTCAGAACCCCCAAAGCTCTGATGTACCAATTATTGGGCGCGTGCGGAAGCGTTTGCCAACGCACCTGATCAAACTAACCCCCGTCGAACGGACACCAAGCACAAGATGAAAACAAGTATATGACGGTGACGTACTTCACCCGGACAAATTCCAACCTTTATAACTCAAATGAAATTACAAGATTGACAGAACTCACGTTGAACTCTTTTCCCTAATAGGTTCAACCCCCTCACCACTCTCAAGAAGAAAAACAAAAGATTACAATTGAAATCACTCACAAACCCGTAACAATTTTCCTAACCAAAGTTGACGAATCCTCGATTAGATCTTCTTTTTCTTCTGTCTTGGATGACGGATTCCTAATAACAAAGTACGGACTTTCTCTTAGATTTTCTTGTGGACGAGCACCCCGAATCTCCACTTTGTGCTGTGCTTTGTGCCTCCACCCTCACCTCATATATATAGGATGAAAAAAATCATATTTTAGGTCATAATATAATTTTTTTTAAATAGGAAGCCCTCAAATAATAATCCTATTACACCTAAAATAGCCCACCAATATTCTATTTTAGATCATAATAGGATTTCCTAAAATAAGAATCCTATTATATCTAAAATAGCACAACACCAATTATAGACATCCAAATCTAATTAATTAAATATTTAATTAGATTTGGATTCTACAATTATGTTGTTATCAAATTCGACTAGACTCCAACATATATATGATATCACCCTTGGCCACAATATATTGAATATTGAACAGTTGTTTACTACGTAATGCATGACCTCTGTTGATTTTGCTAGCCTCTCTTTCTATTCACTGCGTAAGGGAAGAGAAGAAGGGAGAGAAGTCAGCGTCAAATTATACAAACGGAAGAAAAGGAGAAGGAAGGCTCATGAAGGAATGAAAGTGCATGGGGTGTAGACGTGTGTGCTTTGGCGATGAAGTGGTCCAACCAATCCACAATCAGATCCTATCCATGACCAATTAAGTAATAGGAGAATGGAGTCGATATGTGGAGCACGTATCAGCTTCCCATGAAGTCGCTCGAGTCTTTCTTCCTTATACGTGGAAGAAATCTCTCCCACATGCATGCATGCATGCGTTTATTTGACGTCTCTGTTGTGCCGAGTCTTATGTGTTGACTATGTAATACGTAACTACTGACACTGGCCTGAGAAAAGTATGTACAGAATATAGACTTAGCTATGCCATCGCGGGAGGTGGCGCGCGGGTCCTCGTGAACTTGGTTTGCAAATCCAAATCCCATTTGAAGAAGCAACAGTTTAAATGCTAAATCAATTGATAAGTGCCAGCAGGACCATCTCTTGCGTACAAGACTGAAATTGCATTATATATATAATACATTAATAGTCCAAAGTTTGTGGAGGGCATTGGTTTATATGATGTTTTTTTTTACTGGAAATTGCTGAGAAATTCAATTTCGGAATTGGTTTTTCTAAAAAATTCATCCGCAGGATAAGTTTTATGAAATGCCAAGAATTATATATTTTCACATTAAGTATTCCAAGATTTCATTTAAATATTCTGTATTTACAAAATTAATGTTATTGCCAGGGCACAATTTTTCGATGGAAAACTGAAATATTTTAACAATTGTACAAACAATCGTTATTACGTAACACTTCACAAAATGTACGTAAGAGAAATTTTAACTCGTGCTACACTTCACAGAAGGTGCACAGAACGTAACACTTCACAGAAGGTACGTAAGAGAAATTCCACTAGTGCTACACTTCACAGAAGGTGCACAGAACGTAACACTTCACAGAACGTACGTAAGAGAAATTCAATTAGTGCTACACTTCACAGAAGGTGCGCTAATTGAGTTCTGATAATATCAACGCAAACACTTCACAGAAGGTGCGTTAATAGAATCCTGATAGAACCAACAAAGAAAGTGACAGGCGAAAGGTGGAAAATCTCCTACTGGGTTGAATGATCACCGTTGCTCAAAGCTTTATTTGTCCCACACGAATAGCTTCCAGGAACCAGCAAGTTCGTCGGAGAACTTGGAATACTCTGCTCTTCTGACTCCTCGGATGAACTTGAACTCCTGTGCAAAATGCAACGCTGGTACAATTCCTCTCTTCTCTCTCACAGCCTCTAAACACTTGTTAACTTTCTGACTACCACTTGTGTATATGTCCCAACCTTTGAGAGAGAAGGAGGAGGCCTTATATAAGCCCCAGCAACAACTATCCGGTTAGCACAATGTTAGGGACGTGGTAGTAACCACCCCGAACATGGAGCAACCGCTCAGAACATGTAAAGACACGTTCTGCTGCAAGTTATGCCACTCACGTAACCAGCGTAATTTGTACTTTACGCACACAGCCCCTTTACGTACCTTACGTACAATACGCACACTGCGTACGCTGCGCACACTGTGCACTCTACGCATGCTGTGCACACTGCACGTATTGGGCTGCGTAACTGGGCTGCATAACTGGGCTAGCGTAACTGGGCTCGCGTAACGGACCGCGCAATGTGGTCGCGCAACGAGCGCAACTTAAGCGCAAGCGACGATGCTGACGTGCTAAGTGCAAAGTGCGCCAACAAAATGCCACATTACGCCTCATGAGCCCTTGAGCCCGAGCCCGAGCCCGAGCCCGAGTCCGAGTCCGAGTCGTTAAGCCCCTACGGGGCTTAGCTCCTATGGAAATAAATTTTTCAAGAGCAAAAAGTATGAATACTTTAATTATTATTTTTAGCCTTTTTCTCATTAGAAAAATAACCCCACATGGCAAACCCATGTGCACCTCCACACCACATGTACATCCCAAATAATAGCAAAGCTAATATATAGAGATACAAACTCTTTGGCCTATCCGATGTGGGACTAAAGTTTCTAAAGGAAAGGCCAAAACTCCAACAATCCCCCACATATCTCTATATATTGGTATAAGTGTTCCCCACAGTAACTGTCCATCATGCATTAGGAGAGATGTCGCTGACGACTTGAATCTTCCCGCATGGGTCAAAAATCAGACTATAATACAAGAATGGACTAAGCCTTAAATTCTGCATCATAGCTGAAATTCTTTCCACTCACATAATGTAGTTACATGTGCTTCTGGCTACAAATTAAAGGCCCTGTGCCAGCCTGGTTTCAGTGTATAATTTTGGGCGTCTACAAGTTTACCCTCAAGATACGGCCTGATATCTCTTTGTACATACACTATAGGTGAGTTCATTATAAAGACACATGGCATGAAGTGCTTTGCGCTTCCCTTGCGGTGCTATGCCGCTATGACATGGCTTAAAGCCGAGGCCTTACCCCGTACCGGGAACCTCATCGTAGTGTTATTCTACAGTAGCATGAGGCAACCGCCTCTTTGTAGTGCCAAACTAACCAGCATGAAGCCTTAGGCTCCCTTGCGGTGTTACGCCGTAACGACATGGCTTACAAGGCCGAGGCATTATCCCTAACCGGGTACCTCATCGTGGTGTCGTGCCACTGTAACATGAGGAACTCTTCCTCTTTGTAGTGCTGACTACATCCCTCTTTATTTTTAACATACAGCATTAGGCTAACTGCCTATTTGCGGTGCTACGCCGCTGTGACTTGGCCTATAAAGCCGAGGCTTTATCCTATTCCTGGACAGCACCCCACATATAGGAACCTCATTGTGGAGTCACCCCACTGTAGCATGGAGTTTCACTCCTTGTAGTGCTGCTCTACCGTGCTTCCTGTAAAGTACACCAGGCATTCACTCTGCCTGAGAACTCATTAAGGCAATTAAGCCAACCTTCCCACAGGAACCATTTTCTGCAGAAAACAACAGTAGACAACAGTAGTTATAGGTCCGTAACCTCTCCATGCCCAATAGAGCATGTACCTACCATTCCTGATATTCTTCCGATTAGTGGTCCCCCCTTGAACCAAAAGCTAGATGCCTAGTAGATAAATCTTTGAACTAATAGCATAAAACTTTATGGTAGGACTACAATAATACAATATCAGAATGCCTTCAAGCCTATTTTACAAGCAGTGTCATCGACCAGCTGGCGCTTGAGGCCCTTGGTGAACAGATCCGCCGGGTTCTCCTGACTCCGAACATCAATTACTGCAATTACACCTCTCTTAATAAGATCGTGTACTGCCCTGTGCTTTAACTGCACAGACCTTTTCTTTCCGTTGAAAAGGTCATTTGATGCCACCGTCGCAGTCGCCTGGTTGTCGCAGTATATCGGTATCATCGGTATTTGTGCCCCAACCATTGGAAGATCATACATGAGCTCCCGAAGCCATTCTGCTTCCTCGGCTGCGGTATCAAGTGCAAAGAACTCAGATTCCATGGATGACCGCGAGAGCATAGTCTGCTTCTTCGATTTTTACGATATAGCAGCTCCACCCATTGTGAAAATATATCCACCTGTTGACCTCTCGCTCTCCAAATCTGAGCACCAGCTGGCATCCCTGAAGTCTTCCACTACCTGCGGATCTCCGCTATAGTACAGTGCATATGTTTGAGTCTTCTTGAGATATCTCATAACCCGTTTCACAGCCTTCCAGAGTTCAACACCAGGATTGCTCGTGAAACGACTCAGCATTCCCACGGCGAAAGCTATGTCAGGCCTTGTGGCATTAGTAGCATACATCAAATTTCCGATTACGCTTGCATACTCCAGCTGTCTGACGCTTTTCCCTGAATTAGGCTTCAGCTTCAGATCACACCTGTACGGCGTATCGATCCCTGGAAGATCCCGATACCCATAACGAGTGATCATTTTCTCAACATAATGAGACTGTGACAGCGCTAGTCCAGTGTCTGTCCGGATAATCTTGATCCCTAAGATCACATCAGCTTCTCCCAAGTCCTTCATACTGAACTTGCTTGAGATAAATTTCTTTGTCTCCGTGACACAGCTAATATCCGTACCTAGGATAAGCATGTCGTCCACGTACAGACAAACGACCACACCTCTTCCATCAGCGAACTTCGTGTAAACACACTTGTCCGTATCGCTGACCATGTAGCCATTTGACCTTATAACTTTGTCAAATTTCTTATGCCATATTTTGGGAGCTTATTTAAGACCGTACAAGGATTTTACCAACTTACAGACTTTGTCTTCAAGACCCCTGATGATAAATCCCTCTGGCTGTTGCATATAAATCTTTTCGGTCAGCTCGCCATTTAGGAAAGCCGTATTCACATCCATCTGATGTATCACCATCTTATGTATTGCTGCGAGAGCAATCAATATTTTGATGGTGGTCATCCGGGCTACTGGAGCATACGTGTCAAAATAGTCAATTTCCTGCTTCTGAGAAAACCCCTTGGCTACCAACCTAGCCTTGAACTTGTCAATAGTTCCGTCTGCTTTCATCTTCTTCTTGAAGATCCATTTGCATCCGATGGGTTTTGCTCCTTCAGGAAGATCAACCAACACCCAAGTGTTATTTGAGGTGATGGAATCAATTTTATTGTCAATCGCCTCCTTCCAGAAAATTGCATCTCTGGTCTTCATTGCCTCATCATAGGTAAGCGGATCTGCTTCCACATGATAGGTGACAAAGTCACTTCCGAAGTCCTTCGGCCTCCTCACACGCTTAGCTGACGGCTCAGCTTGTTCTGGTTCAACCGTTGTTTCAACAACATTTTCTTGGACCACATCTTCATTGAAGACTTCAGTTTGCTGCGCACCCTCATTGTTCTCCGGTACATCCGCAAGAACAATATTCTTGTGCCTAGCAAATTTGTCTTTAAAATATTCTGCGTCATAAGATTCAATGATATGATTTGACTCAATATCAAGAAATCTCCGAGCATCACTCTTCTCGACATACCCCAAGAAGATTGCCTTTGTAGTCCTTGTCCCAAGCTTCTGAATCTTCAGATCTGGAAGCTTGACATATGTCAGACACCCCCACACTCGAATGACATTCAAGTTAGGTCTGACCTTGAACCAGAGTTCATGAGAAATAACGTCTGAAGTTGCATGAGGCACTCTATTTAGAATAAAAGTGGCCCTCAATACAGCTTCACCCCAGTAGCACTTAGGAAGGCCAGCAGCAACAACATTGAGTTAATCATTTCTGTTAACGTTCTGTTCTTCCTCTCTGCTACTCCGTTTGATTGAGGAGAGTATGGAGCTGTAGTCTCATTGACAATTCCATGTTCTTTGCAGAACGATACGAATTTATGAGACCTGTATTCTCCACCTCGATCACTTCTTATTCTTTTGTGTTGTTGTCCAGTCTGCCGTTCAGCTTCGGCTCTGAACTCCTTGAACTTCTCAAATGCTTCGTATTTAGCCTTTAGTAAATAGACGAACGCATACTTGGAGAAGTCATCGATGAAGGTTATAAAATACTTCATCCCGGCCTTTGTAGAGAACTGTTTGAAGTCACAGATATCTGAGTGTACTAACTCCAGAAGATCTGTACTTCGATTAACCCGAGGAAAGGGTTTCCTTGTGATCTTAGTTTGAGCACAAACTTCACATTTCTCTACCTTACCCCCACACTTGGAGATAACCCTAGACTAGACATTCTATTAATTCGTTTAGAATGAATATGTCCTAGCCTATTATGCCACAACTCATAAGTATAAGCAGAATAAGTGATTGTATTAACAACATTAAACTAATTTACAAGCTGAATCTTGAACATTCCTTCGGTATAAAAAGCTTTTTCGAAATATGTTCCCTTGATAGACATCACCATCTGGCCAGTATTGATGTCCATCCTGAGGCCTGCGTTGCAGAGTAGGCCTCCTGAGATCAGGTTCTTGGCGATAGCAGGTACGTGCTTCATGCCTTGAAGCGTCAGAGACTTCCTCGAAGTCAGCTTCAACACCATCGTCCCGATCCCGAGTACTTCAGCTTGTGCCTGGTTCGCCACCATAACCACATCAGATGTAGGGGTGTAGGTGGTGAACCACTCCTTGTTAGAGCAAACATGGCAGGTGGCTCCAGTGTGTACCCACCAGTCAGCATCAGTTCCTACCGCATCAACCTGCACAATCATAGCAACAACATCAGTGATCATAGATACCTTACTAGGTTCTCCTTGCTCCGATTGCTTGGTTTTTGCTTTGCACTCATTATTAAAGTGGCTCTTCTTGCCACACTTGAAGCAAGGCTTTTGAGACTTTGGCTTCTTTTTCTTGATAGAAGTTCCCTTAACCTTTAGATTGTCATGGTCCTTCTTCTTGCTGTGGGAAGCCGCCTGCTTTCCCCTTGGTTCCTTGGTATGAACCATATTGGCGTTAGCCAATTGCTTGGACAGTACGTCCACCTTCAGTTGAGCCCGCATCTGGTCCTCAACATAGATTTCCTGCATGAGATCTTCAAGGGTGATCTCCAGCTTCTTCCTATGCATGTTTGCATAGAACTTACTCCACCCAGTGGGGAGCTTTGAGACAATCCCTCCAACAACAAACTTGTCGGGGAGGGGCATTGCCTCGTCTTCCAACTTCTGTCGCAGTTTCAGGAACTCCTTCACCTGCGACAGCATAGACTTTTCGTCCTCAAAGAACCACTTGTGATATTTTTCAACCACAAATATTTTACTGCGGTTCTTGTCTTCTTCGTAGAGTTTTTCTAGAGACTCCCATATGTCTCTAGCAATATTCTTTTTAGAATATGATTCTACAAGGGAATCTTCCATAGCATTCAGGATAAGCAGCCTGCAAATACTATTTTCTCTTCTCTATTTTGCTTGCAGTTTAGTAGCCGTGGTGACTGCGGCAGCAGATCCAACATCTGGAACAGTAGGTTCTTCCTCCAGAAGTACGTGATCTACGTCTTTAAGTTGAAGGGTTAGATATACCTTCCTCTTCCAGACTTGGTAATGTTCTCCATCAAACTTTTCTAACTTGCAAAAGTCAGAATTGAAGAGTGAAATATTAACGTTTTCCATCATAGAGATAAAGCTTTGAGATTGTTATTGCCGGGGCACAATTTTTCGATGGAAAACTAAAATATTTTAACAATTGTACAAACAATCATTATTACGTAACACTTCACAAAATATACGTAAGAGAAATTTTAACTCGTGCTATACTTTACAGAAGGTGCACAGAACCTAACATTATGCTTCATTACGCTTCATGTACGTAAGAGAAATGTACGTAAGAGAAAATTCCAACAAAATGCCACATTACGCTTCATGAGCCCTTGAGCCCGAGTCCGGGCCCGAGTCCGGGCCCGAGTCCGAGTCCGAGCCCGAGCTCGAGCCTGAGCCCGAGTCCGAGTTCGAGTCCGAGTCCGAGTCCGAGTCGCTAAGCCCCTACGGGGCTTAGCTCCTATGGAAATAAATTTCCCAAGAGCAAAAAGCATGAATGCTTTAATTGTTAATTTTAGCCTTTTTTCCATTAGAAAAATAACCCCATATGGCAAACCCATGTGCACCTCCACACCACATGTGCATCCCAAATAATAGCAAAGCTAATATATAGAGATACAAACTCTTTGGCCTATCCGATGTGGGACTAAAATTTCTAAAGGAAAGGCCAAAACTCCAACAATTAATATTATAACTACCCATTCGCAGAAACTCAGATTTGGATTGCGATTTTCGTCTTCTTCTTCTTCTTCACGAGAGATCTGAATTCCATTGCTCTCATTTTCAGCAGAGATCGCAAAGATCGTTCGTAGTTCACCGTGCTTTTTTCAGTCGAACACCGATTATCGCTCATCTTCTTCTTCTTCTTCTTCTACTTCTTCTTCTTCTTCTTCTTCTTCTTCTTCTTCTTCTTCTTCTTCTTCTTCTTCTTTTCCGACAATTAGGTCAATTATGGAGAGAATATCTTCTTCTTCTTTTTCATAAGAGTTAGCATCGTTTTGAAAGAAAAACGAAAACTCATGAATCTTTATTCATGTCAAATTTTTTTCCACAAAACAAAAAAATAAAAAATTAGGTTTCTGTCAATTGTTCTCCGACGATATAACATGAAGAATAGTCATTCTCCTTCATTTTAACAAGGAGAATATCATTCTCCGTGTAAATTAACACGGAGAATGACATTCTTCGTGTTTCTAATACGGAGAATGGCCATTCTCCTGTGTTTTAACATTTGAATGACCATTCTTCGTGTCATTTAATACGGAGAATGGTCATTCTTCGTGTAATTTAGTACGAAGAATGGCCATTCTTCGTGTAATTTAGCACGGATAATGCCATTATCCGTACTAAATTACACGAAGAATGGTCATTCTCCTACGTTTTAACACTGGAAATGGTCATTCTCCGTGTAAATTAACACGGAGAATGCCATTCGCATTCTTCGTATTTCTAATACGGAGAATGACCATTCTCCTGCGTTTTAACACTGGAATGACCATTCTCCATGCTAAATTACACGAAGAATGGCCATTCTCCGTATAAATTAAGACGGAGAATGGTCATTCTTCGTGTAATTTAGCACGGAGAATGGCCATTCTAAATTAAGACGGAGAATGTCATTCTCCGTGTTACTAACACAGAGAATGGCCATTTTTCGTGTAAATTAAGACGAAGAATGTCATTCTTCGTGTTACTAACACGAAAAATGGCCACCCTCATGCGAAATTAACATTCTTCGTGTTCTAAAACGAAGAATGGCCATTCTCCTGCATTTTATGGTCTGTTAAAACTTTGGAGGGCCATAACTTTTGACTGGGAGGTCGAAACGAGGTCCGATTTATCGCAAAATGAGAGTATCTTCGAGGATCCTGAGATAAACCATTTCATCATTTGTCGGCCTTTCAAAATTTTAGAATCGCAAAAAAATGATGTTTGGACCTCCGTTTTAGCACTTTTGTTATTTGTCTCGGTCTTTCCGAAATTTTTTGACGAGTTTTTGAAGATTTTTTAGAAGAAAATCTATATTTGAAAGTGAGCAGCTTATGGAAGAAGATGAAGTATCGAAACATTTTTTTAAGAGTAGTTTCGTGGGTGTTTTCAATAAATTAGAAGGAAGGGCAAAAATGTCATTCAGAACCCTCTTTATATATTTTTTGTTAATTCTGGACACGCGATGAAATATTATTACGTTGTGGATTTTTCATAAAACTTTTTCATTTTTTGGGCATTTCATAAATTTTTCCTTTTTTATGTGGCATAAGATACAGGATAATGTCTTTTTTACGCTGCAAGATTATATTCATACAAAACAATGAAATAGAAAAATATTCTTCAATGTAAAAATATTGAGAAAACAATAAAAAAAAATTCAACTTCTAAGACAATATCTTTGTTCCATTCTTACTTTCTAAATATTTTTATTCATAATTAATTATGTGGAGGTAAGTCAATGTCAAATGCATTGTTTAAAAATAGACAACCAACTTCACAATGTCTTTGCCATGTCATGTCATGTTAATTTTTGGAATATTTTAGCAAATGTCCTCATTACAAATATAGAAACTAACATATACCTTCACTTATTTAAAAACAAGCAAATGTTCCCATTATTTTGTATGCAACATTTAAAATTTTAATATATACCACCACTATTTTAACCTAAATTTTGAATCTTTTACACATAATGAGGGTACTTGCTAGTTTTTAAAATTAGTGAGGATATATATATATATATATATATATATATATATATATATATATATATATATATATATATATATATATATATATATATATATATATATATATATATATATACTAGTTTTTATACTAGTTTTTTTAAAAAAATAAAAAATAAATATACTAGTTTTTATATTTTTAATGGAAATATTTACTAAAATATTCCTAATTTTTAGAACTTATTTAACATTTGCATTGAATTTTAATAAAAACTTATTATTTATTATGTGGCAGCAACTTCTTTTCTTTTGGCAATTGATAAAGGCACTGCACCTTTTGATCAGTAATGGGCTACCCCCTGATCAAAAACTTCACTTTTTTATAACAAGGACTGCCCAATTTTCGGGCATTCCTACAAACTGAATGGACTGCCAGAAAACTTGGCAGTCCTAAGTCTCAACATGTGAAACAAAAGGACTGTCCATTTTTCTGGCAGTCCTTACTGTATGTAGGACTGCCAGAAATTTGGACAGTCCTTGTTATAAAAGACACTTCACTTTTTTATCAGGGCTAGTCCTAATGGGCTTGTCCTGATCAAAAGGTGCAGTGCCTTTATCAATTGTCTTTCTTTTTCAAACCTACCATTGCATTAGAGATGCTCTAAGACATGGGAAGTTTTTCCATTCGATTGTAATGGAGTCACGTCATGCCAAAATGAAGTGAAGCTGAACGTTTTTTACATGCATATGGGACCCAACAAACCAGCGCTAGGAGACTGCAGGCTCCGATCGAGTTGTAGTCAATCCTTGTCTGCCTCAGCAATTTGTTGGGGGACAAGTGGAAACAAGTTACTTGAGCTTGTTTTCTAAAGGGATCATTGATGGGGGTCGCACTTGGCACTTTGGCACCTTGCACTTTTTCGGAGCACGTGGAAAAAGACCATGTGGAACCTTTTTTTTTTTTTGTCCTTCTATTTATTTTTATTTATTTTTAATTTTTTTTTTTTGAATCACAAACATAGCTTTCATTCATAAAGAAGAGTTACAAGGTGGTATATCATTCATGATATACTCTAAAATACAACTGGGAATTTCTTCATGCAAATTATTGGAATCAGAATGTCTGAGTAATAACGCAGAAGAAGCTAGATGGTGTGCTACTTTGTTAGCATTTCTTGGTTTTTAGGTATAGGTAATACCATTTCCTGAGTTTAAGAATGCTTGACTATCTTCGGTGATGTGTCGAGCACGCCATAGAATATCCATCTCAGGGTAACTAATAGAATCAATTAGGTTTTTGCAATCCCCTTTAAGGATGGCTAAAGTCAATCGCCTTAATCTGCAAAGTTCATGAGCTAAACGAAGGCCTAGGGCTTTTGCTTCCAGCGGTGAGCCTCCTAATTGATATGTAGATAAAGCTCCCTGATAATGGCCCTTTTCATCTCTGTGCTGCTCCCGACATGCTATCATCCAAGAAAGCTCCATCATAGTTAATTTTCCAAGAGTTGTGTGGAAGGGGAGATCACTTCATTTCTGTAAGAGAACTGATTCCAGATTCGATAAACTGAGATGATCTCGAGTTAATTGCTTCATATTTATCCCTCAATTTCCGAGCTTCTTCAATAATATATTGTGTGCATATTGACTTTTACTGAAAGATGGCTTGATTCCTGGCTTTCTAGATCATCAATATTAGGTATAGACTCGAAGACACCATATCGTAATCTCCTTTTAGAATACTTGAGATGAAGTTGGATATAGAGGACTGTGGGTGTAGATGTTTGCAAATCCCATTGATACTTTGCTATGAGGAACCTGAAATTGGACAGTGAAATAAGAGGTAGTCAAGAGTTTCGTCAATACCTATCATAGGAGACATGTAGAATCAGCCATGGATATTTCCTTGTGAATATTGGCGTTGGCAGGTAGAGAATTTGTGAGAGCTCTCCATGCAAATATGAGGACGCAAGGACAAATATGGCTAAGCTTCCATAGTTTTTTCCAGTCAGAGAAAGAAGGTGGATGAACTGAGCTCTGATTACATTTAGCTTTCTCATGAATAACCCTATATACTGATTTAGTATTGAGAATACCATTGTTGGTGTGCTTCCATATCAGTTGATCATTTCTACTGATAGCAGATAGTGGAATCCGGAGAATAGCAGAGGCCTCGTGTGTAGGAAAAAGAATGGAGATCAAGTTGCGCCTTCCAACTGAGAGTGTCATGGTTAATCAAATCACGAACCACTTGAACAACTTGATATGCATTCTGATATCCATAAACCACAAAATTAGGTAGTGAGAGAACCCAAGGGCCATCCCAAATGTTGATGTTAGTACCGTCACCCACAGACCCAAATATATTTCCTACGAGATGTTCTCTGCTTGTTAGGATGCTAGACCAGATGCAGAAGATTGATGGTGATTGTCTGGCAGCCCAAAATTTAGCAGAGGATAGGTATTTACTCTTGAGGACATTGACCTAAACTGAAGATTCATTTGTGAGAAACCGCCAAGGCAATTTGTTTAATAATGCCTTGTTAACTATGTCCGGGTCCCTTATCCCCAGTCCACCTTAGAATTTAGGTTTGGTGAACTTCGACCAAGCTGTGAAACGTAGCTTCTTGTTATTGTCTAAGTTGCCCCACCAAAAGGTACGTTGGTGTTGTGCCAACTTGGAAGTGACTTTTGTTGGCAAGATATAGGTAGAGAGATACTAGGTTGGAAGAGAGGAAAGGGTAGATTTGATGAGAATAGTGCGTCCAGTATGCGAAAGACATCTAGCTTTCCAACCTGATAACTTCAAATTGCTCGAATGAAGAAGATTAGAGTAAGGGTCTGCTTGGTAATGGTGTTTTCACCGGTTTTGGGGTGTTTTTGAACCGACCGGTCATGAAAACCCTTGCTTGTTAATTTTTTTGAGGCACTGGTTTTCGTCGGCTCAAAAACCCCCCAAAACCGGTGTAATGTATTTTTGGGTGGCTTTGTAAACACCCCAAATCGGCGGGTTTTGAGCGGCTTTATTTTTTTATTCTATTTATATCCTCACAAAAATAGATATAATTATAACTACCGATACCCTTCCCTATTTAATTTATTCGTGTAAAAAACTTTCAGAACCGCTCGTTAGTGAATTACCAAGCATGGATTGGACTGGTTTAAAAGCCGCTACTTAAAAACCATCCAAAACCGGACCCCTCATAACCGCTCATAACCGGTACTCTAAAAACACCTCATAACCGCTACCCCCATAATTGCCAAGCAGACCCTAAGTGGATATACGTTTTTTTCGATAAAAGAAGGAAGTGTCCCAAATATTTTTCACTGGAGTTCTGACATTAACACCGAGTATGTCAAGATAGCGCTGACGCATAATGTAGTCCAGTTTCTTAGAGAAGAATATTGAGGATTTATCAAAATTCACACATTTTTTCGACCAAAGTTCAAACATTTGAAGGATATACTTAATTTGGAAAATGTTGTGGATAGCACATTGGCCAAAAATCAAGAGGTCATCGGCAAAAGCTAAGTGTGAATAGGTGTCAAAGGTTGAATTTATACGAATACTGTCATACAACTAAGTCCTTTCCACAATGAATATCATTTTTGATAAAACCTCCCCACACACTATGAATAAATATGGGGAAAGGGGACATCCTTGTCTAATGCCCCTGCCCAGAGTGAAAGTTTTCGATGGTGTGCCATTGACTAAGATGGCGAATGAGACAATGGTTATACACCGCATGATAATGTCATAGGATTTTCCATGAATTCCAAGAGCATTAAGAACTTGACTGATAATGTCCCAACTCAGCCAATCATTGGCTTTGGACATGTCAATTTTGAGAGCAAAGACACTGTTGTTGGGACTAAATTTAGCAATGGAGTGAATAAATTCTTGAGCAATAATAACGTTATCACCAATTTGTCTTCCAGGAATAAAAGCATTTTGAACTGAACTAATGAGCTTATGCAGCAAAGGTCGAATTATAATGGCAATGATTTTGGTGATATCTTTATAAACAATATTGCACAATGATATGGGTCTAAAGTCATTAGGTTTGTTTGGGTTTTTATTTTAGGAATGAGGGCGATAAAAGTATGATTCAAAGCAGGCGGCATTGATCTGGTATCAAAAAATTCTGAATGAAGGAGGTTACCTCTTTACCAACCGTGTCCCAACATTTTTGGTAAAACAGTACAGGAAATCCATCTGGGCCAGGAAATTTACAAGGTCCCATCTCCTTGATTGTCACTTTGATTTCATTTTTAGTTGGAGTTCTATGTATAAGATTATTTTCCTCTAGTTTGATGCGATCGAATTCTGTAAGAATATGATCAGGTATTGGATGCTTATAAGCGACTTTGTAAAGATTGTTGAAATATAAAATAAGAGTATTGGCTATATCCCTCTGCTCAAAAACTTGTTCGCTATTTGTCACGACCTGCACCCTGTTTAGGGCCACAAGAATGCAGGTACATCCACCCTACGCCGCAGTATTGGCGGTAGAACGCTGTATAGGTCAACTAGAAATATAACATCTAGAACAAAGTATATAAACCTGTCATCTCCGCATGGAGGTATATAATCTCAACTCAATCACAAGACATCTAAGGAAGATAAGCGCGAATATCATAAAGATACGATAGAAATAGATAAACTAAAATAGATGCAAGTCACAGACAAAAGTTCATAAAATAAGACATAACACAAGATCCCGAATATAAAATATACTACAAGTTTTAAATATCCAGCTAGAGCGCAGTCCAATCAACCTACTAGACTAGGTCACTATAGAAGGTACATCCTCTATGGGCACTATCACCAAAGGTAGATCCTGGTCAAAGTCTCCGTCTGTGCCAAACCCATAGAAGGTCAAGCAGTCAGCATCTAAATCCTCTGTAAACATCAACGGGGTTATCCTGTCAGTATATGAGCAAGTACAAATGCTAATAGCAGTTACATATGAATTGACAAATTCTATAAGAAACAATTATAATGGAATACAAGATGAAATATCAAGTCTGGAATATAAACAGGATATGTAAAACTGGATATCATGTCAGGGTATAAAATACTGGAATGTAGAACAGTACATGAATATCTAATATATAATGTAACATAAATAGTACCTTGATATATTAGAGCGTTATGTGATCGACTTGGAACACATGATCAGGCTATTCCATTTGGCCTGGCTATCACAAGAAATGCACAAGAAGGGTCAAGCCGGCCAACAAGGAAAGAGACCACAAGAAGTAACGGATCTCACTGTAATGCCCCGCTCCGAACGAGGCATTTGGTTGGCTTATTGGATGGGATCAGAATGTTGGACCGTGACTTGTGTTGGAGATCAAGAGAGTTGAGACTGATGCAGTCTCTCTTAGCTGGCTAGACGAATTAAGTGTTGGAACGTGGCTCGCTGATGGAGCTACGCTTAGGAGGAATGTGTGCAACCAGAATAAGAAGACCCTTTTATACAAGCTGGTGGAACTGTCCTCCTTCTTCGTTATTCCTGTATGCTTAATAAATAGAATAACGTGATGTTATGAATATGTCCCTAATGTCTTTTACCTTGAATGTTGAATAATTGTGATGTGAAGCTTTAGTTGCTAAACCGATAGAGATGCATATGCTGAAAATTATTGAGTGAATAACACATGAACTTTGAATTGCTGAACGAATCACACTCGAACTACTAATATAACATGATGCCTGAGAATGAATTGATAATGTCCCTTATGCTTAATGTTGATAAAATAAATGAATCACTTGAATAATAAAATGCTACATGAATAATACATGAGAAAAGAATTGAATATGCTATTGTTCCTATGAAATGAATAAAATACTACAGGTCCCTTCGAGATGAATGAATGATGTTGTTCCTCCTTAGAAGTAACGTAATGAGAAATGTTGCAATGAAGCGAACAATAAAAATTGATGAAGCTTGGGATCGTTGAGATCACCAAGTGAAATGATGGTAATATTGAGAATAAATAAGTCATTGAACATGACTTGAATGAGATGAATGATAATGCACTGTTGTCCTTATTTCAATATTTTATCATGCATTTTATGTTCACGATCGAGTCGGACACGCATTTGCATGGTCATAGGACAACTTATAGATAAGAGATGGGGATATATTTTCTCAGACGGTACCCCGGGATGTTAGGGCGACCAATCCGGCCTAGGAGAAAACATTGGCGTGCTAGTAGGGGCACAGATTTTGCGAGGCATCGTTTGGGGCTAGCTACCTTCTCTGGAGTCATCGCATTACCAATAAAGACCTATATGGCAACGTCCGTATGGTTAAACACCAGTGACCATGTAGTCAGGATGCACGCTAATGAATGTTTTGTACAGGCAGAGTAAGTGCAACAGTTAACCTGTATTTGATACAGGTATGAGAGAGTTGGCTATTGGTAAGAAATCACTTAAATTGATATACTCAATATAGGTGTTGGTTTAACTTGCGTGATTAACGTTCCAAGTAAATGATGCTATGTGTAGTCTTTCAATACGAGAACCTGCTTAACATGTTAAATCGAGTAAGCTAGAAAGATGCCTTGCTATAAGCATTGCTCAAACGTAATATACATGTTAAGAGATGCTTGAAGTTAGAATTTTCATAACATGTTTAAGATGTTAATGTTAACAATGCCTCAATGATGCCTTTGCATGATAACACCAAGAATGTCGTAATGATATGTCACATGAATGTTGCTAAGAATATGTTTACGTGCTTTACTATGATTATTTCCCATGAACTTCAAACTGATGCTAGGTCCCAAATAGAAAGATCATTCTAATAAATGCTTTCTTAAATGGTTACATAAATGTTGGGTTTAGACGTGTGGATTGGATTCTGCTTGCCAGTACATAGATGAT
Organism: Iris pallida; assembly: GCA_029216955.1. Classification (NCBI taxonomy): domain Eukaryota; kingdom Viridiplantae; phylum Streptophyta; class Magnoliopsida; order Asparagales; family Iridaceae; genus Iris; species Iris pallida. Next base: position 8,946,126 of record JANAVB010022999.1, read on the forward strand.
GTGCTGACCCATATTTTGTGGGCAGGTGCTCGTGCTTGGGATATTCTACACACGAAGATTGGCTTGATTATTCCTGCGGCATCAAAGATTTGTTGGGCATACAGAAGCTCTCCTTGTTCAAGATGATATCTTCTGTTTATAAAGGAAATAATATATGGAACATTGTAATCAGTTGTACCAGTAAGTTGTAAGCCAAGTTTGTATATAGAGTTATAATCCAATGTATCCAAGTATCAAATGTAAGATGTATAGCATTGTTCAGTTGGCTTTCAGTGTAAAGTGAGATGTGTTGTAAGCATTGTACTTCAATACAAGTCTTGTACTCTTCTTCAATTATCAATAAAGAGAATAAAGTTCTATACATCTCTGTATGACTCCAAGTTATCCTTTTATCTCCGCTGCTATAAAGAAGTGATGTATTTCTATTCAATAAGAAGGATTGTCCTCATTAACTTCAATTTGTCTGCTTTGGCCGCTGTGATTTGTTCCTATTTAAAGATTATCAATTATGTACCATCTTTTCCTTGTATAAATACAATACCAGACTTGTACTACATCACGCCTAGCGAGGACGATCGATTCTAAGGGATAAAATATGAGAATAAATGACTCTATGAATCGGTACGTGACAAAATTTGTATCAGTATTTGCTATTGATTGTAAAAGTACAGAACAATTATCGGAGGACTGAACTTAGACTCACAATACAAACTCGCTTGTACAAAGAAAGCCTAGGGACGAAAACCTAGGTACAGCAATCTAAGTACAATTATTTATTTTAGATTCTGGGGGGTGACGATAGAGGCTCGGGAAGGCGACGGCAGCCCTGCCTTACTCCTTGGACGATCGGTATGCAGCCTTGGCTCCTTGTGAAAAGATGGTTGGCGTTGACAAAGAAGTGCTCTTTTTGCTCCTCTGTTGCTCTCCTGGCTTCTCTCTCTCTCTCTCTCTCTCTGTGTATTCTCTCCCTGACTCTGTATATTTTTATTCTTTTGTTGCCGGTCCCCTTTTTTGCAGAGAAATGATGCTGGCTATTTATAAGAGTGGGGTATGATCATTAGGGTTTGCTAATGATCATTTGTTTGGAATGTCGACGCTCCTTCAATCTATCTGAACCCTTGATCCTGATTACAATGAATCTAGGCCATTAATACGGATAGCACCAAATCTTGTGAGCAATTAATGTTAACTGCTTTAAATCTTCATGACGGATTATACCAATATCCGATTGCTCGCCACGTGTCCCATTAGCTTTATGATAAATGATATGCCTTGATCTCGATAATTATGAGGATGACATCAAATATATTTGTTGAGATTCGGTTAAATCTTTGATTGATCCGATGCCACGTGTTTTAATTTTGGGTCCTGGCAGAGCCGCATAGGATAGGCAACACTTGAACCGCAGGGAGATAATCTTCGTAAGCCGCATAGGACAATGCTTTATTGAGCCGCAGGGGATGAACTCTCAATGAGCTGCATATGCATAGTCTCTGCGAGCCGCATAAGACAGCGTTGTGTTGAGCCGCAGGGATTGGGATCTCGGTGCGCCGCATATGGCTGATTTCTGCTAGTCATATAGGGTGACTTCTCAATGAACCGCATGAAGCTGTTCTCCATTGAAGCCGCATGAGACTTGCCACGTGGCAATCTGGGACTTCTGACGGATCGGTCAGAGATTTTCTTCTTTTTCCGAAGAGTCTGTCATTATGACAGAGTCATCATTGCGTCTTTATGTCAGAGTTGTCATTTGTCAAAGCAGCCGTCGGGGCATTAAATGCGGCCGAATGTAGAGAGGAACTGTTGAAGGCCACGTGACTTCTTTCTGGGCTGCATGGAACTATCCGAGCCGCATGAGACTCTTCGAACTTTTGAGCCGCATGTTGTATCTGGGCCGCATGAAGCTTCCAGGAATTTTGAGCCGCATGAAGCTTCCTGAGTTCTGTGCCGCATGAAGAATGTTTCATGACCGAGCCGTATGAAGGACGTCTCATGACCGAGCCGTATGAGAAATGTCCCATGACCGAGCCGCATGAGAGACATCTCATAGCCGAGCCACATGAAGGACGTCTCATGACCGAGCCGCATGAGGAATGTCTCATGACCGAGCCGCATGAAGGACGTCTCATGACTCGTATGAGGAATGTCTCGATCAACCTGTGCACTCGCTTTGTGGGCCCGGGTATCCCGAGTATACGAGTGCGTAGGTATCATATTTGCTCCCCGATGTGGGCCTAGTGAAAACACTTGCCCTCGATCTTTGTTGGGGGACTCTTGAGAACCACTCTGTCCGTTTGCTGTCGGGGGCTGGACACGGACAGTTTTGTACAACTTTCCATCAGAGGCCCGCTTAGCGGGATGCTCTTGATGGTCAGAGGTTGGGACAGCTGACTGAGCTCGATGAGCTCGCGCTGCCCTGGACTTCTTTGACTTAGCACCCGAAGGTGCGTAATAGGAAGAGTCCAAGTTTGGAGGAAGGGAAGAGAAGTCGGTGCCCTTTTCAAAGGAGGTAAGGGGGCTCTATTTATAGAATGGAGTGAGCCCTTTCTTCTTCTCCTTTTCGATGTGGGACTAAAAGAAATATTTTTCATGCTTCTACAGGACCCCCTTCAAAGTTTTCAAATTGCAAATTTGGAACACTTTGAATAAGAAGCATGGAAAGTAGATTTGTTTAGGTGTGGCAATCCAATCAGAGGTAGCATGGACGTGATAGGTTTGGGTACTTCCGTTGGAGATTTTATGTGGACTTATCATCCTTGGCGTATCTTGGTTTTAGGTATGGATAATAAGTTGAGAGAGGGAACCATCATATTTACTCAGAGGTGGTATGGACGTGGTAAATATAAGGTTGATGGTAGAGCTTTCCTACTCAGAGGTGATATGGACATGGTAGGAGTGAACTCGAATGAGGATACATAGAACAACTCAGAGGTGCTATCAACGTGAAAGTTCTATGCATTGGGTGAAAGAATGCTATGGAACAGCTGGGCTCCGAAAGCATGTGATGATAAGGAAAGATGTGGATGTACTAGGGGACCTAGTACGGCATTTGTGGTCAGCAGAGAACATTTGTGGGCCTATTATCCTTGGCGTACCCTGGTTTAGGATACGGATAATAAGACGAGAGAAAACCAACATACTTACTCAGAGGTAATGAGGACATGGCAAGTATGGGGGTTCTACCGCGGAATCTTCCTACTCAGAGGTAATGAGGACATGGCAGGAGTGGACTCAACGGAGGATATTTGTGGTCAACAGAGGACATTTGTGGACTTATTACCCTTGGCGTACCCTGATTCAGAGTACGGATAATAAGGCGAGAGAGAACCAACATACTTACTCAGAGGTAATAAGGACATGGTAAGTACGGAGGTTTTACCGTGGAGTCTTCCTACTCAGAGGTAATGAGGACATGGCAGGAGTGGACTCAACGGACGATATTTGTGGACCTATTATCCTTGGCGTACTCCGGTTGTGGGTACAGATAATAGGTTGAAAGAGAATCGACATACTTACTCAGAGGTAATGAGGACATGGTAAGCATGAAGGTTTCTTCGACGGAGCCTTCCCACTCAGAGGTAATGAGGACATGGCAGGAATGGGCTCAATGAAGAGGGGTACATAGAACGACTCAGAGGTAATAAGGATATGGAAGTTCTTATGTAGAGGGGTGATTTGTTTTTGGCAGAATCGAGACGACTCAGAGGTAACATCGACATGGTCGTTTTTTGGGAATTTGTGGATCTGTTACCCTTTTTGTGCACTGGGAGTGCGGGTAGTGGATCATAAGGAAGGATCTCTTTCGGAAAGAAAGTGCAGAGGTACGGTTATACATGACTTTCTTCCAAAAGAGTAACCGAGATGTAAGTTCAAGGGTACCAGCGGGAACATAACTCGACAATCCATATATTTTGGAATCAAAGTGTAAGTTCAGAGGTACCAGCGGGTACATGACTTGGTAATTTGAGATGTTTTGTGGAAGGAAGAGGTGAATTCGGCGGTACCAGCGGGTACATGACTCGAAGATCTGGAATATTGTGGATATGAGTTCAGCGGTACCAGCGGGTACATGACTCGATGATACGGAGTATTGTGAAAGTGAGTTCAGCGGTACGGGAGGGTACATAACTCGGCAATCTGGAATGTTATGGAGGCAGAATATGAGTTCAGCGATACCGGAAGGCACATAACTCGACAATCTGGGAAATTTGGAGGCAAAATGTGAGTTCAGTGGTACCGGAAGGCACATAACTCGACAATCTGGGAAATTTGGAGGCAAAATGTGAGTTCAGTGGTACCAGAGGGTACATAACTCACCAATTTGGGAAATTTGGGGACGGAATGTGAGTTCAGCGGTACCAGAGGGTACATAACTCAATCATCGGGGATTTTTTTTTTTTGAGGATGTCGTTTCGGACGTAATACTTCTTCAGGAAGTTGCCGTTTATGGACAACATGAGAAAATCTCAGTGTGAGCAGCCACATACTTAGCCAGCTCTGACTCTTCTTCGGCCACCTCCTGTATAACTGCAGATTGAGAGGATGACTTGGCTAGCTTGATCATCAGGGGCTCTGTTGGTGGAGCCGAGCGTGGAGTTGTTGGCAAACTAGCGACCTCCAGTTTGGCACTTGATGCTGGGCGGGGAGTCGCTGGCTCGCTAGAAGCCCCAGACTTTGCATCGGGATAACGACTCTTCTTGGGAAGACGTATCGTCATTGGCTTGTCAGGGGGATTGAGCTTCTCGGTTTGTGGCTGGCCGACTCTTGGCAGTCTGATTGTCAGTGGCTCCGTTGTAGGTCTCGGCACTTGGCTAGATCTAGGCAGCCGAATTATCATCTGCTCCTCTTACGCCGAGAGGCTGATCGCGTCCTTCCGCAGAGTGGCGGTGAGGGGTACAGACTTGCCCGGTTTGCGAGCTTGGAGGTGGATCGTTAGGGGTCCTTCTGATCCCGTGGCTGTCTCAGTATGAGCTTGTGCGTCTCCTTCATCTAGGTGCCTCTTCGACTTTTCGTATAAACAGGAGTCCGAGTAGTAAGATTCGACCCCTTTGAAGGGATCGATGTCAGCAAACTCTCTCTTCACGAAGCCGTATTTGTCGACATATTTGAAGCACTGGTGTAGCGTGGAAGACACGATCATATAATCGTGTATCCATGGGCGCCCCAAGAGGATGTTGTAAGAAGTGTCTGCATCTATGACGTAGCAGGTGACCTCGGATTGGAGATCGCCAATCTGATACTTCAGACGAATCTTCCCGATAGGGTAGCTCCTGTCCGAATTGAAACTGCTAATGGCGGTACTTGTAGGTGTTAGACGATGCATTGGGATGCGGAGATGATGTAGCCGACCTTTCGGGATGATGCTTATGAAAGAGCCAGGATCAATGTGCATCCGATCCACCTTCACGTCGCCGATGTTTCCCGTGTAGTATAGCGGGCGATCATGTAGGTTGGTTTTGATGAGCATGTCCTGCGGAGTGAAGACGATGTTGGGCATTGCTCCCGTGCAGGCACTATCTTGGAGATCCATGGGTGAGTCCTCCTCAGTGAGGTTAGATTGAGCGAGATAGGCATCGGCATTTTGGAGTGCTTCGCTCAATGCAATACGAACGTCTTTGGAGAGCCTCAGGAGTTCATATAATGACAATTTGGCCGGAGTGTTAGCCAATTGTGCTAAGATGTCAAAGTTGTAGGGCCTCTCTAGCCCTTGGGCTGCATCCTTTCGAAGAGATTTGTCGAAGCGAGTCTCCTTCGGCCTAGGCTTGTCGGTCGTCGAAGGCTGAGCCGGTCCCAGAGCATCAGTTGCAGTGGGTTGATGATTTTCAGCTGGACTATCAACCACAGGTTGCGATTGCGCTCCGGACCGCGTGACGACGGCTGTAGCTTCCTCGTTGTCTGCTGAAACTGTGCGGCAGGTCTTGATTTTTCTACTCTTTTTGTTGGTGGGAGATGGTGTGGGCCGAGTCACTTCTGACACCAAGTCTGGATGGACCCACATGACCTCTCCTCGTGAGGTGGTGAGAGGTACTAGACCAGCAGCTTGTTCTCGGGGCGGAGGAAGATTGGTAATCTCCATTGTCGCGAGAGGGACGGGGATTACCCCGTCTTGAGTCTCCGTCGAAGGAAAGTTGCCGAACTGTACGGACACCATATTAGCTGCTACGGTTACCTCTTCAAAGTCGATGGCCAGAGCGTTCGAATCAATGAGGCTTTGGATGTACCGTTTTAATTGGTAGCAGTCATGTGTAGCGTGGTGTACATAACGGTGGTAATGGCAGAACTTCGGGTTCTCTAAATCAGCCGGCCGAGGCTCCCGTCTTGGGGGAGGAAGCTGAATTCTACCTCCTTGTATGAGCATGTCTAAGATAGGCTTGACATGGCCGTCTTCGAAGGAGTAAGTGATCTGAGGCCATTGCTTGTCTGCTGGCTGTGGCTCGAGCTTCTGGGCCGTGTCGGCCACCATAGCCTATTTTCCTTTGCTATCCCGATTGTTGGAGGGGTTACCCCCATTATCGTTGTTGAGACACTTGCCCTTATTTTCTCCTTCTGAGATGTGCAACCCCAGTTGGCGGGCCTTCTTCAGTCGTTCTTCAGCGCTTGTGGCGCTGATGATGAACGCCTTCCAATCTTTAAATTGACTCTCGCCCATCCAGAGACTGATCGTTGGAAGCAGTCTCTTTTGGCAGATTTCAATCAAAGAAGAATTCGAATTCCCGAAAGGCAGCTTCATGGCAGTCTGGCGGAACCGCTCGATGTAGTTCCTTGTTAGCTCCTTCTCCCCTTGGATGACGTCCATGAGAGTAGACATAGTGACGTCTTGTCCTACTTCATAGAACCGTTCCAAGAACATGCGCTTGAAGCCGGCGAAGGAATGGATGCAGTTGTCCGGTAGATTGCGGTACCAATCAAAGGCGACTCCTTCCAATGCTCCAATGAATAACCGTGTGAGGATCGCATCCCCATGGGGCAGATGGTCGGTGGTGACCTCAAAGTAAGTGATGTATCGACTTGCTGAGGTTTTGCCATCATATGGGTTGATGTTGAACGGCTTATATCTTGGTGGGAATGGAACATCCCTCCACTCAGCAGGGTATGGTTGCCGTATTCTGAGATCTTGAGCATTTTCTCGGGCATGAAACATGGCACGGAGCTCCTGAACCCCTCTTCTTACTTCTCGGGTCTCATCTGTCGCGGTGGGGGCTGTTATTTCGGGAGGATTATTGCCCGGGTTTGGTGCCGCTGAGTTCGAATCTATATTGACCGCGGGGCCCGTGTTTGTTTGACCAGGCGCTCCTCCTTGTAAAGTGGGCAGGGCCGCTTTAATCTCGTCTACAGACTTGACCAAAGCAAGTAATATGGCTTCGAGACTGTCGATGCGCTGGCGATCACTGGAACCACCTTGATCATTGTCCGTCATGAATATCGTCCTTATGTGAGGAGTGATGGAAGGAACGGTAGAGGATGTGCCCTCTGAGTCGTACCCATGCACCGAGAAGTCATCGGGATAGGTGGGGATGTTCTCTTCGGGCTCGAACTCGGAGGGGATGGTATCCCCAGCTTCAGAGCTTGCCTTGTCTTGAGAGTTACGGATGTCCTCGGGGGCATCAGCGTCCGTTGCTCCTGATGGAAGAGTTGTTTGTGCGGACTCGGTTCCTTGGAACATCAGATTGTTGCAGATGTTCGGAGGAGTGCTACCCCCAGCTCCTTCCACCCCCAGCGATGTGGATGATGAATTTCCTATCGCGGTAAATTTCGTCTTTGAACGGGTGTGTTGGAACACACCTGTGGAGGACAACCGTTTAGACGACAGTTTCTTAGTTGTAGTGGTTGATATCTTCAGACTAGAGACGCTCGTTTTCTTCCTCCTCTCTTCGGTGGGAACTTTTTGAGCAGAATTGCAGGAGACAACAGGAGGTGCCTCATCTTCTGAGTTGGGGTGCTGTAGCCTTTAGAAGGCGGATGGCCGAGCTTCCGTCATTGCCGCGTTGTTACAGCAGCAATTGACGATGATTTGGGTACAGCGATGTCCAAGCGAGGACTCTTTGCACACCGACACCCCTTCTCTTTCCTTGCGTTTGTGGAGGATCGTCTCCCGTAGGTCAGAGGAACCACTCTGTCTGTTCGCCGCGGGGGGCTGGACTTGAACAGTTGTATACAACTTTCCATCCGAGGCCCGTGTGATAGTCAACGGGACGCTCCGATAGTCAGAGGTTGGAACAGCTGAATGGGCTCGATGAGCCCGCGCTGCCCTAGACTTCCTTCTTTTAGCACTTGTGGGTGCGTAATAGGAGGAGTCCAAGTTGAATGCCACAGAGTCTGGCTTATCATACAGAGAATCATCAGGGTCGGGACCGTATGAGAGACGGTCGAAGACTGATCGAGAGAAGCGTGGAACGGACGCTATACTGCTAGAGTTGGGTACCGTGCAGGCTGTCTGTATGCGGTCATCTTCTGCTGTCGGATGAGTTGTCTTTGGGCGGCTAGGAGTCACGACCGTGCAGGCTGGCCACATGCAGTTGGCAATAGTGGCCGCATGGGTTTTCTGCAAGCGGCTGCCTCCTGTAGCCTCATGTGTTTCATCCATATGATTGGCGACTGTAGCTGCATAAACTATGCGACTGCCAGATGTGACCGTATGATTCTTCTTCATGCGGCCAGCGACTGTGGCAGCATGGGCTTTGTCCATGCGGCTAGCGAATGTGGTCGCATGAGCCTTTTTCACTCGGCTAGCACCCCTATGCGGTTCAGTTCGCGTAGAGTTCCTCTTTGCCTCTGCAAGTCCAGCATTATAGTGTTTTCTTCTGTCGGACTTGGAGACAGCAGAGTTGTCTACGGTCTGAAGTGGGGCTGCAGAAGAGTCCTTCTCACCGTCTTGAGCAACAAAGGGTACACCGTCGGGGGCTTAGGGAGGAGCAAATAATTTTGGCCTCCACTCTCTGCGAGCCTTTGTCGTACGGGTGCGCTTCTGGACCGGGCCAGCGCTTCCTTCGGAGAGCATCTCTTCAAACGCTTGTCGGTCGAAGCGGACGACCATCTTTTGTTGCGTGGAGCCAAGCTTGGCTGCATCCGATTGCGTCACCAACTCCTCAGCCGTGGAGAAGTTAGTCCCCAGCAGAGTCGCCATCGTGTTTGCCATTGATTGTAAAAGTACAGAACAATTATCGGAGGACTGAACTTAGACTCACAATACAAACTCGCTTGTACAAAGAAAGCCTAGGGACGAAAACCTAGGTACAGCAAACTAAGTACAATTGTTTATTTTAGATTCTGGGGGGTGACGATAGAGGCTCGGGAAGGCGACGGCAGCCCTGCCTTACTCCTTGGACGATCGGTATGCAGCCTTGGCTCCTTGTGAAAAGATGGTTGGCGTTGACGAAGAAGTGCTCTTTTTGCTCCTCTGTTGCTCTCCTGGGTTCTCTCTCTCTCTCTGTGTATTCTCTCCCTGACTCTGTATATTTTTATTCTTTTGTTACCGGTCCCCTTTTTTGCAGAGAAATGATGCTGGCTATTTATAAGAGTGGGGTATGATCATTAGGGTTTGCTAATGATCATTTGTTTGGAATGTCGGCGCTCCTTCAATCTATCTGAACCTTTGATCCTGATTACAATGAATCCAGGCCATTAATGCGGATAGCACCAAATCTTGTGAGCAATTAATGTTAACTGCTTTAAATCTTCATGATGGATTATACCAATGTCCGATTGCTCGCCACATGTCCCATTGGCTTTATGATAAATGATATGCCTTGATCTCGGTAATTATGAGGATGACGTCAAATATATTTGTTGAGATTCGGTTAAATATTTGATTGATCCGATGCCACGTGTTTTAATTGTGGGTCCTGCCAGAGCCGCATAGGATAGGCAACACTTGAACCGCAGGGAGATAATCTTCGTGAGCTGCATAGGACAATGCTTTATTGAGCCGCAGGGGATGAACTCTCAATGAGCCGCATATGCATAGTCTCTGCAAGCCGCATAAGACAGCGTTGTGTTGAGCCGCAGGGACTGGGCTCTCGGTGGGCCGCATATGGCTGATTTCTGCTGGTCATATAGGGTGACTTCTCAATGAACCGCATGAAGCTGTTCTCCATTGAAGCCGCATGAGACTTGCCACGTGGCAATCTGGGACTTCTGACGGATCGGGTCAGAGATTTTCTTCTTTTCCCGAAGAGTCTGTCATTATGACAGAGTCATCATTACGTCTTTATGTCAGAGCTGTCATTTGTCAAAGCAGCCGTCGGGGCATTAAATGCGGCCGAATGTAGAGAGGAACTGTTGAAGGCCACGTGGCTTCTTTCTGGGCCGCATGGAACTATCCGAGCCGCATGAGACTCTTCGAGCTTTTGAGCCGCATGTTGTATCTGGGCCGCATGAAGCTCCCAGGAATTTTGATTCGCATGAAGCTTCCTGAGTTCTGTGCCGCATGAAGAATGTTTCATGACCGAGCCGTATGAAGGACGTCTCATGACCGAGCCGTATGAGAAATGTCCCATGACCGAGCCGCATGAGAGACGTCTCATAGCCGAGCCACATGAAGGACGTCTCATGACCGAGCCGCATGAGGAATGTCTCATGACCGGGCCGCATGAAGGACGTCTCATGACTCGTATGAGGAATGTCTCGATCAACCTGTGCACTCGCTTTGTGGGCCCGGGTATCCCGAGTATACGAGTGCGTAGGTATCATATTTGCTCCCCGATGTGGGCCTAGTGAAAACACTTGCCCTCGATCTTTGTTGGGGGACTCTTGAGAACCACTCTGTCCGTTTGCTGCCGGGGGATGGACACGGACAGTTCTGTACAACTTTCCATCAGAGGCCCGCTTAGCGGGACGCTCTTGATGGTCAGAGGTTGGGACAGCTGACTGAGCTCGATGAGCCCGCGCTGCCCTGGACTTCTTTGACTTAGCACCCGAAGGTGCGTAATAGGAAGAGTCCAAGTTTGGAGGGAGGGAAGAGAAGTCGGTGCCCTTTTCAAAGGAGGTAAGGGGGCTCTATTTATAGAATGGAGTGAGCCCTTTCTTCTTCTCCTTTCCGATGTGGGACTAAAAGAAATATTTTCCATGCTTCTACAATCAGGGCACGGCTTTACATCCTTGGTCTCTTCTTTGATTCATTTCAAATCAAAGTTGCAACGACGGTTAACCAAAGTTGCTTCCCCGATCACTCAACGTTGCTTCCGTGATTAAATCAAAGATTGCCTCCACGATTATGCTATTGTTGTTCTGTAATCATCCTATGTTGTTCGTGTCTGAAAGATCGTTGACCCTCTTGGTTGTTCACTAGATGTTCCATACAATATGTCTATATAAATTGTGATGCCCGGAATGAATAATTGTTGTTGGTTTGGACACAAATAACCCAACAATGGCTCGATGCCATAGTATGCTATATTGTGAATGCTGTTTGGAATGTGGGGATAAAAAAGTGGCTATGTATGTTGCAACAAGTTGAGAAGTTGCATGTGATATTGGAAAAGGATTTGGAATGAAACCATGGATGGATGAGTTCAACAGAATTGCTGAGTTGACTCATGTGTGTTAGCCTTGAGAATTTGAGACCCTAAGAATGTTGGCTTGTGATTTGAGACCCTAAGATATTAGCTAAGTGTTATGATCATTATAAATAATGAAAGTCCAGAATAGAATTGGGTTGGTATTATTTAAGGATGGCTTCGTTTCTAAGTGGTATATTGCCTCTACCACCTCAAAACGAGATGTATGATGACCCTTTTCCATAGGATAGCAATGAGACTATCTATAGGTACTAGGTAGTGCCGAGAGTTAGCTAGTAGTCATGTATTGTTACTAGATGACTCGAGTGTCCCTTGACGGTAATATTATGTTGGGTAGCGAGATTCTAAAAATTATAATGAGTGGCTTGGTTAGAAATTGTTTAGTCGAGTAATGACTCTGACTAGTAAGACAGTTAGTATGCTATGTGTACATGTATTTAGCTGGAGAATATTGTGGCTTAAAATATCTAAATTTTGACTTTGATTGATTGGATGTAAATCATATGTGGCTAATACAAAGTTGATTGCTAAGCTAAAAGTTTTAGAAATGTGTCTGTGACCCAAAAGAATATTAGAGATCTGTGCCTTGACCCTACGGTGTAATAGATGTCAATCCATCTTGATCACCAAAAGATAGTCATTGCATATGTGCATGTATGCTGAGGAATTGAATCATACTAGAAAAGTAACAAGTAGCATTGCATAGAGAATGGTTAATTGATACATGAATTGTCGGATTGAATGGAATGAACTACTCGACCCTTAAGGTAGGAAATTTTAAGAATATCCGTATGAGATTTCGATGGCTGAGAAATAAATTTTGATTGCTGGGAAATGAATAAGATGGATATGTCGAATAATGTCGGTAGATGGTGTGATGTATAGATGGCTGTCAGTTGTGATATAGTCTGCTGGCTTATGGCTTAGTGGTATGACTCTGTCATATAGACCGAATAGTATGCTTCCATAGTCCTGTTGAGACTAACAGAATCAATGACCCTTGAATAGTTTGTTTTAGATTATGGGTTCGTGTGGGTACAAAGGAATTGGATTAGAAATGGAATTATTGGGATTTTACTTGATAGATTATTAGAATGATGAGAATCGTATGTCGGATTGGGATTGACCATAATGTTGATAGATCAATCTTAGTCGATCGTTGGATAAGTCTAGAATGAGCCTCTGCGGGAATTATTTCCTTGAGGAAGACCCTGGATAGATAAACTTGACCCTAGCGACCAGTTGATGATTTACAAATTGTTGGCATAGCCGACAATGGCGATTAGTTATTCAGACTGAGTTGGTACCCATAGGTTTTGGTAGAGTGGGTCAGAACTATCGGTTGCCTGTTGGCCTGAGAATAAGAAATTTGTATAATCCTTAGTAGCCGTCCACTCTAGGGGAGTCACCTGAATGATTAGGTTTAGCTGTCGGTATAGCTAACCATAGAGACTTGACCGATTAATAGGGTGACCATTGGCGACCGTAGGATAACCTTTGGTATTGAACGAGAGATGGTGATGAGTATGACCTAAGATTGATATGTTGTAAATATATGCTTCAACTTGTACCTTAGAGATATTTGACCCTTAAGGATTATGTGTCGGCCTATAGTGGGAACTAGAATTTTGGGATGAGACTCGAGTTGTATGTATCGAGTAGTAAATTATTCCATGAGATGGAATCGACTGCTCATGACGGGAATGTCGGATCGGTATCACTAGTCGGGTAGTTGGGTTAACCTTGACTATTGCATAGAATTATACCCTGACCTGGGTAATCGATAGTGGATGATGTCGGATTGTATCTTTTAGAAAAGATGAATTGCCTCGGTGAGAAATATTTTTGGATTTAGGAAGGAATATGATAGCATGTTGTGAACTCTTGATATGATTGGCTCTAAGTTAGACCCTTGACCGAATGTTGGAAATATTATGTTTGGATAGAGAGCTTACCCGAGTTGCCCCTGATGTTAAGTGTTATGGCCTGGAGATAGTGATTTTGGCAAGTGAATAAAGTAATAAGTCAATTGAAAGGATGCTAAGTCGGATTTGGAAAAGAGAAATATATCGTGGCTGATCGAATCGCACTAACATGGAAGTTGGATGAAGTACATATATTTTGGGGATGCCTAAAATATGTGTATGGATCCAGTCGAAGTGATAGATTGCGAATGATATAACAATATGGAAAGAATTTGTCGTACTAGTGCAGACTTTGGCTGAAATGTATATGCTTTGGGGACGCCTAAAATATGTGTATGGATCCAAATGAGGTGATACATTACGACCAAGATAGAAATACAAGAAAAATATTGGTAAATCAATAAGAAGTAAAGGAAAAAGAGATAGACAGATCGAATCGTTGATGAATTAAAATGGTACAGTTGGATAGCTATTTGAGATGACCGAGTGTGCTGAAATGAATATTGAATTGAAGCTGAATGAGTAACTCATTGTGATTAAGTGAATCTAGTAGATGAGTTATTTTCTTAAGTTTTGAGGACAAAACTTTTTCTGAGTGGTATATTATGTAATGCCCCGCTCCGCACGAGGCATTTGGTTGGCTTGTTGGATGGGATCAGAATATTGGACCGTGACTTGTGTTGGAGATCAAGAGAGTTGAGACTGATGCTGTCTCTCTTAGCTGGCTAGACGAATTAAGTGTTGGAATGTGGCTCGCTGATGGAGCTACGCTTAGGGGGAATGTGTGCAACCAGAATAAGAAGACCCTTTTATACAGGCAGGTGGAACTGTCCTCCTTCCTCCTTATTCCTGCATGCTTAATAAATAGAATAACGTGATGCTATGAATATGTCCCTAATGTCTCTTACCTTGAATGTTGAATAATTGTAATGCAAAGCTTTAGTTGCTAAATCGATAGAGATGTATATGCTGGAAATTATTGAATGAATAACATATGAACTTTAAATTGTTGAACGAATCGCACTCGAACTACTAATGTAACATGATGCCTGAGAATGAATTGATAATGTCCCTTATGCTTAATGTTGATGAAATGAATGAATCACTTGAATAACGAGATGCTGCATGAATGATACATGAGAAAAGAATTGAATATTCTATTATTTCTATGAAATGAATAAAATACTACAGGTCCCTTCGAGATGAATGAATGATGTTGTTCCTCCTTAGAAGGAACGTAATGAGAAATATTGTAATAAAGCAAACAATGAGAATTGATGAGGCTTGGGATCGTTGAGATCACCAAATAAAATGATGGTAATGTTGGGAATGAATAAGTCATTGAACATGACTTGAATGAGATGAATGATAATACACTTTTGTCCTTATTTCAATATTTCACCATGTATTTTATGTTCACGATCGAGTCGGACACGCATTCGCATGGTCATAAGACAACTTATGCATAAGAGATGGGGATATATTTTTTCGGCCGGTACCCCGGGACGTTAGGGAGACCGATCCGGCCTAGGAAGAAACATTGGTGTGCCACTAGGGGCACGGGTTTTGCGAGGCATCGTATGGGGCTAGCTACCTTCTCTGGAGTCATCGCATTACCGATGAAGACCTATATGGCAACGTCCGTTTGGTTAAACACCAGTGACCATGTAGTCAGGATGTACGCTAATTAATATTTTGTGCATGTAGAGTAAGTACAACAGTTAACCTGTATTTGATGCAGGTACAAGGGAGTTGGCTATTGGTAAGAAATCACTTAAATGTGATATACTCAATATAGGTGTTAGTTTAACTTGCGTGCTTAACGTACCAAGTAAATGATGCTATGTGTAGTCTTTCAATACGAGAACCTGCTTAACATGTTAAATCTAGGATGCTAGAAAGATTCCTTACTATAACCATTGCTCAAACGTAATATACATGTTAAGAGATGCTTGAAGTTAGAATTGCCATAACATATTTAAGATGTTAATGTTAACGATGCCACAATGATGCCTTTGCATGATAACACCAAGAATGCTGTAATGATATGTCTACATGAATATTGCTAAGAATATGTTTACGTACTTCACTATGATTATTGCCCATGAACTGTAAACTGGTGCTAGGTCCCAAATAGAAATATCATTCTAATAAATGCTTGCGTAAATGGTTAGATAAATATTGGTTTAGGCGAATGGGTTGGATTCTGCTCGCCAGTACATAAATGATGTGCTGACCCACATTTTGTGGGCAGGTGCTCGTGCTTGGAATATTCTACACACGAAGATTGGCTTGATTGTCTTGATTGGTCCCACAGCATCGAAGATTTGTTGGACATACAGAAGCTCTCCTTGTTCAAGATGATGTCTTCTATTTATAAAGGGCATAATGTATGGAACATTGTAATCAGTTGTACCAGTGAGTTGTAAGCCAAGTTTATATATCGAGTTGTAATCCAATGTATCCAAGTATCAAAAGTAAGCTGTATAGCATTGTTCAGTTGGCTTTCAGTGTAAAGTGAGATGTGTTGTAAGCATTGTACTTCAATACAAGTCTTGTACTCTTCTTCAATTATCAATAAAGAGAATAAAGTTCTATACATCTCTGTGTGACTCCAAGTTATCCTTTTATCTCCGCTGTTATAAAGAAGTGATGTATTTCTATTCAATAAGAAGGATTGTCCTCATTAACTTTAATTTGACTGCTTCGACCGCTGCGATGTGTTCTTATTTGAGGATTATCAATTATGTACCATCTTTGTCTTGTACAAGTGTAATACCAGACTTGTACTACATCACGTCCAAGCGAGGACGATCGATTCCAAGGGATAAAATATAAGAATAAATGACTCTACGAATCGGGGCGTGACACTCACTACACCCTACGTGCGGTGAGAATGGCACAAGCACACTAATAACATGATGGATATGATCATATAACCTCTAATAACTCTTCATTCCCGAATAGTATATGGATCCAAACATATCACGTCATGACACGAGATTCTCTAAGTGGGTAGCAAATCCTCTTAGGAATTGGCGACTATATAAGTACAGGAAAATAAGATCGAACAATGTACCAATATACCAGGGTAACCTTGGAATTATATCTCATGACAGAACCCGACGTATAATAGTCTGTTTACCATCGTACCGAAAATCAAGTAAAATACTACAACTGAATTGGATATAGCAGATATTAAGACGAAAAAAACTATCAAAGAATGTACTCACCTGATACCCTGAGCAACTGATATGTATAGATGTCCAAACTGGAGTCATATAGTCCTATTTAGAGCAGTACAGGTTTTAATGAGTTTGTAATATAATAATTAAAATGTACAATACAATCTACATGATACTAGACCTCTCTAGGTCAAAAGTCAACCCTTCGTTAACTCTTAGTCAAACTAAGTCAACATCTAGGGTTTGGTCAACTGTCTAGTCAAATGGGTCAACTCTATCTAAGCTAGTCATAATTCTAACCGTAGACCCACATACTCTAGGATATCTTATAGTACTATATCATATACATATATATCATACATAAATTCTCAACAAGCCACATATATTATGGTATCCCAAATCACATATATTATCTATAGATACTATCCACTTACCCTTAGCTCAAATCTCAAATACCTTAACTATTAGTTAATACCTTAGTTATATGGTCAATACCTTGCGTAAACTAAATTTTCTAGTCCATGCTAGTCAATATCTCGTTTTCAGGTCTATACCTTGAAGGTATTAGCCATAATAGTTAATATTACCAAGTATCAATACATATTTCTTACATCTCTACTAGTTACCTACTATCTAGGATTACTTTAGCCAATTTATCCTTTATATATACATGGATGTACCCAATGCCTATTACATATACCATTACCTTTACCTACCCAGAACATATACCAATATACCTTTTACCCATATCTAAATATTTACCCTTTACCTATATTATATACATATATCCATATATCCTACTATAGATCCATACCGTTAACTATTTATCCATTACTATACCCTCATACATGTATCATACATGCTTGTCTATACTTATCTATGGTGCTTGGTTACTTCCTTACTCATATACTATATATATATATCTCCACCCTACATGTCATAGTACACCAAGATGCCCATATACCATATCCACATGGAATAATATACCCCTTATACTATACGTATAATTATATATATATTTGTATCCCTATGTATCATATAATATTTGTATCTATATGATACATATATGAAACATATATGTGATATTATATCCTTGTTATTCTATGCATACCCATGAGTTACCTTGCTACTAAGGTATTTATATTTACCCTTAAAATTACTTTAACTACATATACATATGCATATACAATTTTTTTTTACGTATATAGATAGCATATCCTTAGGATACCATGTTCTACCTAATACTTGACATATCCTGTACCATGATATGTCATGATACCTTAACTCATTAAGTATCCTATATTTTTACACCATGCCTTGGCTACCTTATCTATACCCTATGTAACATAACATGTATTCTAGTATCTTATTTCAATATGTACATATACTTATAGATATCTACCTTTGATCTTCGATGCATATATGCATAAATATCTATCCTAGGTTACCTATAATTGATACCAAGATATCTATATCCATATCCTATGACATGTATAGCTATAGATTATAGCAATATGTTTACCAATATGCCTATATATGAATATATCAATATACCCTTCTATTTCATTACCTGTCAAAATTATCCCAGGATATCCTATGCTTTACCGTACCCTACCAATCATACACATATGGACTCACTCATCCAACTCTTAGCACTTGATATCTTGATATTATCTATTACCTAGTTCTAATACCCAATATCTTAGTATCTTGACCAATACCTTATCCTCCCATATACTTATCCAACTAACTCGAATATTAATACTTGATACCAAATAGGATACCTTACTCAAGTCCCAATACAAACTTATCCTTACTCATGATACTTAAGTGTTACGATAACAATATCCTCATGGTATCCAAGTAGTACACTAGTACCTTGTCCACAACTTTAATACCTTGACACATAACTTATCTATATTTGGCTTACTTGATAACCATTTGTATCAACATTAACACACACTAACTAACACATATTACCTAACAATTATATATATATATATATATATATATATATATATATATATATATATATATATATATATATATATATATTACATATTCTTGACAACTTATGATACCTACATTTACTTGATATCCATACTACATAAGCTCATAGGATACACAAAATGCCTATGTCGTATAGTCAGTTTTCTACTTAAAACTAATATTGTACCTATTAGACCTATTCACTAAATTCTAGATTAAACTATGTCATAGCCATTCATATTAGCTTTCAAAAACTTAAAATGGATCACATTTTCGTGTCCGGAAGCTCCCAAAATCGTGAAAACACCGAAATGCGTTCGTCTTTCAGACAGCTGACACTCAAACAGTTTTACAGAAAGTTCTCAGATGAATTTGGCCTATTAATTATATATATTTGGAAAGCTAACTTCTATACGGTTCTTTTAAAAAAAATTGGAAGATTAATCGGAGTCTTGAGCTAGGAGTTATGACATTTCTAAGTTGCTATGGCTACTAAAAACGTGGATGAATATTATGACAAATTTGGGTTGTTTTGGGAAAAATAAATACATATATATACCCAAATCTAACCATGTATATCATGAGATACCATTGCACAACACCGCGTATCCTATTTAGGACACATACACCGAATCTCGACTAAAAAAGGACACGAAAGTTCCTTTGGGGACACGTATCGAACACTTGGTGGTCACAAATTCGATTTTCCTAAATTTGTATCAAAATAAAATAAAAAAAACATCAAATAGAAAGAGAAGAGCCTCAACTCCTCTCTAATGGTACCCTAATGCAATGGGGTCCTAAATGAATGTAGTTACACTAATGAAATAAAATGGAAGGGTTTAGAGAGCTCATACCAAAAGGGAGATGGATTCCCAATGTAAAAATTTTAGATCTAGATCTCCACCAAGCTTCAAGGCTCCAAATCTTTCAATCCCTTCTTAGCTAGCCAATACAGGCTTCTCCTCTCCAAGGGAAGAGAACGAAATGAATTTGGCTCAATTTGGAGGAAATTTGGGTATAGGAGCAATTTGGGGAAAAAGTTTCTAAATTAGGGCTTGAAATGAATATGGAAAGAGGAAGAAGATGAAGTGGGGCTTTAATAGGAAGGTGGGCTGCCATATGGTATTAAATTTAGGGTTTGGTTAATTAGGAAAGGTCCACTATATCCCTCACTTTAGTTATGACAAGTTAGGGATTGAACCTCCCTTCCTAATTAGGTGTTTAGTCAAGTTTTCTAACTAAATCTTCTAATCTAGTCAGGGACTAACTAAGGATCATTTAGGCTAGTCCTAATCATCTAGTTGGATGGTCATGATAAGTTAGTTTAGGTCGCTAGGATCACTAACTACTATTCTAGTTAAAGGCTAACCATTAGTCATATTCAATAATACACATATGCACTATTAATAATTTAGATAATTAATCAAAATATATATTCTAGTTTTGAAAATTAATTTGTCACTCAAGATATAATGTAAAATCATACTAATAACAATAATTAGGAAAAAGTCAAAAATACCCCTATTCCGAAAAAGTGGTGGTTACAAATCTACCCCCCAGAAAAATTTTGTCCTCGAAATTTAAGATGGTCGTACTCCTTCTAGGTCAAGCCCCCAACAATCAAGGTCAAGAAAATTCTATCTAATAACATACAAGATCATGGTTCTACTGGTCGTGATCTCATAGTCTTAAACAGGGTCACTACACTATCTATTACAACACAAAATATCCTGATAGGTGCTAATAAAATCACACAAGAAGATGGAAAAGAAGGACAGGAAAGATAGACCAGCTAATCCGTCACCCATAGCGTAAGCCTCCTCGACCGTCAATGCAAAAGTCCTGCCCCTCTGGGGTATATCCCCCTGATGGTGCGGGGCATGATGCTGCGCCACAGGTGGCCTAGCTCCCCCTCTCTACTGCCTTAGACACCTGTACTCCTACTATCATGATACTCCCTTACAAACCCTATATTTAATATCACATTGATACACCTAGTTAATATTATCACCCTCAATAACACTCACTAATACTAAATTGATATGCTACACCTATCACTTATTACTCATCAATCATGATACATCCTTGCACCCTCTAGGAACCCTTGGTATACAGCCACTAACTCCATAACAATACTGGACATATGCTTGATACTATATGATACCAACTATTAACTATACTCTGACAGATGTGTTATAACTATTGCTATAAATGGTACTACACTATGAGTTACTTCTAGGCTTATACACTGATAATTAATGTTCACCTATCTAATAGAACAACTTAAAGACTCACAAGCCATACTAACAACCAACGCAAATACTCAAGGACACAAACCTATCTGTAAGCTACCAAGCTACTACACTATCCAAAGAACTTCAGAACTAATAGAATAAAATCCTATAAGGAACTGGACTGAAAATAACTGAAAGTATCCCTACTCCTAACTTAATTAATGATGGAACATAATTCTAAAATAACAGAAATGAAAGATAGAGAAGATATGTTAAGAACTTTCTCAAGATACAATCTGATAATCATATGAAAATCATGATACTCAGAATCCTCGCCATGCCAGTAAGCAAGGCTGCGATAAACGGCAGTTCCATAACTGGTTATGCACCTCTATAATCATGTCGTCTGGAATCCTCGCTACGTCGACTAGATAGCTGCGAGAAATCCCAAATCTCATAACCAAGATATGTACATCCGAAGTCAGGTCTCTACGTTTTTGCCACGCCGGCTAATATAGCTACGATAGACTCCAGGTTCCATAGCAAAGTAGATGTTTTACCTTCCTTGTTATTCCCGTCAACATATGTTATCAGAAGATACCGTAACTCGGGCCATAGCATTCATCTCGATATGAAAAATAAAAATCAACAATGATCCATCAAAATTAATTCAATGACAAGGAGCAAGGGCTAATAGAAACAAAAGAAAAGGATTTCAAATTGACGTCCAAATAAGATTCTCAATGGTCATCCCAGGAATCTCTCAAAAAGTCTTAACTGTAATTGAGTAACTCCTATCATAACCTAAAACCTACATCCTAATAGAAGGCTCGTAATTAGTACTCTAGTCGAGCACCATTACGAAATTATACTAGTTGCGACGCTAACCTGCATGGACCACCACAAAAATGTTTCACGACCCGCACCCTGTTTAGGGGCATGAGAATGTAGGTACGTCCAGCCTACGCCACAGTGTCGTCAGTGGAACGCTGTATAGGTCAACTTGAAATATAAAATCTAGACACAAAGTATATAAATCTGTCATCTCCATACGGAGGTATATAATGTCATCTCAATCACAAGACATCTAAGGAAGATAAGCACGAATATAATAAAGATATGATGGAAATAGATAAACTAAAATTGATGCAAGTCACAGACAGAAGTTCAAAAATTAAGACATAACAAAGATCCCGAATATAAAGTATACTACAAGTTTTAAATATCTAGCTGGAACGCAGTCCAATCAACCTACTAGAGTAGGTCACTACAGAAGGTACATCCTCTACTGGCACTGTCACCAAAGGTAGATCCTAGTCAAAGTCTCCGTCTGTGCCAAACCCATAGAAGGTCGAGCAGTCAGCATCTAAATTCTTTGTAAACATCATCGAGGTTATCCTGTCAGAATATGAGCAAGTACAAATGCTAACAGTAATTCCATGTGAATTGATAAATTCTATAAGAGACAATTATATTGGAATATAAGATAAAATATTAAGACTGGAATATAAACAGGATATGTAAAACTGGATATCATGTCAAGGTATAAAATATAGGAATGTAGAACAGTACAGGAATATCTAATGTATAATATAACATAAATAGTGCCTCGAGATATTAGAGCGATATGTGATCAGCTTGGGAATGATCAGGCTATTCCAGTTGGCCCGACTATCACAAGAAATGCACAAAAAGGGTCAAGTCGGCTAACATGGAAAGCGAGCACAAGAAGTAACGGATCTCACTACAACCTATGTACGATAAGGATGGCGCAAGCACATGAATAACATGATGGATATGATCACATAACCTATAATAACTCCCTATCCCCGAATAGTATATGGATCCATACATATCATGTCATGCCACGAGATTCTCTAAGAGGGTAGCAAATTGTCTTAGGAATCGGCGTCTATACAAGTACAGAAAAATAAAATCAAACAATACACCAATATACCATGGTAATCCAGAAATGACATCTCATGACAGGATTCGATGTATACTAGTATGTGTACCATCATGTTGGAAATCAAGTAAAATACTACAACTGAATCAGATATAGTAGATATCAAGACAATGAAAACTATCAGAGAATGTACTCGTCTGATACCCTGAGCAACTGATATGTATAGATATCCAAACTGGAGTCACAATGTCCTATTTAGAGCAATACAGGTTACAATGAGTTTGTAATATAATAAATAAAGTATACAATACAATCTATATGATACTAGGCCTCTCTAGCTCAAAAGTCAACCATTGGTCAACTCTTAGTCAAACTAAGTCAACATCTAGGATTTGGTCAACTGTCTAGTCAAAGGGGTCAACACTATCTAAGCTAGTCATAATTCTGACCATAGACCCACATACTCTAGGATGCCTTATAGTACTATATCATATACATATATATCATGCATGAATTCTCAACAAGCAACATATACTATGGTATCCCAAATCACATATTATCTATAGATACTATCCACTTACCCTTAGCTCATATTTCAAATACCTTAACTATTAGTTAATACCTTAGTTCTAGGGTCAATACCTTGTGTAAACTAGATTTTCTAGTCCATGCTAGTCAATATCTCGTTTCTAGGTCTATTAGCGATAATAGCTAATATTATCAAGTATTAATACATATATCTTACATCTCTACTAGTTACCTACTATCTAGAATTACTGTAGCCAATTTATCCTTTATATATACATGAATATACCCAATGCCTATTACATATACCATTACTTTTACCTATCTATAACATATACCAATATACCTTTTACCTATATCTAAACATTTATTCTTTACCTATATTATATACATATATTCATATATCCTACCATAAACCCATATCGTTAACCATTTACCCATTACTATACCCTCATGTCCCATACATGTTTGTCTATACTTGCCTATGGTGCTTGGTTACTTCCCTACTCATATACTATATATATATCCACCATACATGTCATAGTACACCAAGATACCCATATACCATATCCACATGGTATAATATATCCCTTATACTATACGTGTATATATATATATATATATATATATATATATATATTAAGAAACGGATACTTTATTGAAGTAATAGGCGCAAAATGCTGAAGCCTTTACAAATAAGTGCACTCAACGCGATAAAAGGAAAGGAAAATAAACAGCACGAGAAGCGCACAAAAGAAACCAGATCTCTACGACGGTCGACACAAGCGCGAGAGACCCGACGGAAGACCTAGGCAAGGGCCTTCCAAAAACTGTTGGGGACGTGAGAGCAGCGCCGCCTAGCTTTAAAATTTTGTCTGATAACTTCTCTGAATAATTGAGTAGGAAGGAGTTGGCGATCTTCGTATCTGAATATGTTCCTGTTCTTCCATAAAATCCAGATTCCAGCGGCTACGATGATCTGATGTCCGTGGAAGCGGCTCCAGCTGGCCAAGAGATCATGGAAGCCGCCAGTCGGGGGGACGAGACTAAGTCTATTATGAAGATTGAGCCAAATGTGATTCGCCAACTCACTAAAAAGAAGGACGTGCTCAGCCAATTCCGATTGGTGCTCTACGCAGTAATGGCATCTGGACGCGAGGTTGAATCCGATAGATTTGATAGAGTCGTCTGTCAGAATCTTCCATCGAGATGTATGCCAGATAAGGATAGACCATTTGATGGGTATTTGTGACTGCCAAAACATAGCAGAAGTGGTGTCTAGCACGCCATTGCCTCTCGCCACTAATCTGGCGAAAGTTAGCGTGAAACGCCCGTTCAAGTTAGGGGACCACCTCCATGTGTCGGATATTTCAGTGATCCACAGGTTGGCTTCACAAAGATCGTCGGTCGCCAGCTGACCAAACTAATCTCTGACCCTCCCCCAATTCCATCCGGAACCGCCATACCACAGATCCCTTATTTTGTATTCTGGCAGAGTACGAACGTTTGGGTGGATGGTGTCTTCCCCTAACCACCATTCCAGACGGGCTGATGAGCGACTATCGCCCAACTACAGATGGATTAAAGGTTTTACGAGGTTGCGTCCACAAATTATGCGACACCACGACGCCGAAGATCTGTTGTTAGTGACTTCCTCCGACAGATGTGAGAATCTGGAGTATCTAGCTCTCATGAACCTCGTCCAAAGCGAGCTCTCCGTACGCAATTTCTACCACAACTTTATGGAGCAGGCGTTCACGATGTGGGAAAGTCTATTAAATCCCAAACCTCCTTCTTCGGTGGATTTGGCCATGGTATCCCAACTGGCTCAATGGTGTTTGTTCTTGCCGTCGCATTGACCCCAGAAGAACTTAGCGAAGAGGAATTCGAGATAGTAGAGGACCTTCTTGGTGGGGGAGCAGACGGCTAGGGTGTACAATGGGATAGAGGAAAGGATGTATTTGATAAGGATCATCTTGCCCTTGGAGATAATGTAGCGTTGTGCCATCCCGCGATCAGTTTACGGATCTTGTCTACAAGGTGGTCGTATATACCTGAGTTCGACCTTTCATACACCAGCGGGCAGCCCAAGTAGATGAAAGGCGGGTAGGCCGTGGTGAACGAGGTCATATCGGAAAGTATGGTCAAATGAGTTCTGTCTGCTTTGTGATGGGTATATATGACGCTCTTGTTGTTATTGATGCACTGTCCGGAGTAACTTATATATCTTACGAGCGTGCTTAACACTACCTCGATCGACCCGAAGTTTCCAGAGGAGAAAATAAGGATGTCATCAGGGTACGCCAGATGAGTGATAAGTGGACAGCCGGTGGTGGTATGGAAGTGATAGAAATCGAGAATTCTGGACATGCTATTGAGGCTTCTACTGAGCGCTTCTGCCACAATGATAAAAATGGTGGAAGAGATAGGATCCCCTTGTCTAACCCCGCGTGTGGGTCGGAAGAACCCCACAGGCTGGCCATTGATGACGATGGAAAACCATGTGTTGTTGATAGATCTGAAGATGATGTCAATCCAAGATTCGAAAAAGTCGAACGCCCTGAAGACCCAGATCATGAATTGCCAGTCCAGGCGATCGTATGCCTTCTCCACGTCCAATTTGATGGCAACATTTCCCCCTCTGGACGGAAACTTCATACATGTGATCATCTCTTGAGCTAAGAAAATGTTGTCAGTGATGTTACGGCCTTGAACAAATCTGCTTTGCTCTTTAGAGATGATTTTGGGGAGGAGATTGGACATCCGGTTGGCAATAATCTTTGATATGATCTTGTTGGTGAAGGTGCATAAGCTGATAGGGCAAAAGTCTTTAAAGGTTTTCGGGTTACCTTTCTTGGGGATCAGGATGATGTTGGCACAAGAAATAGATTTGGGATATCTCGCCCCTGGAAAAAGACAATAATGGCCTCCAATAAGTCGTATTTTAATGTGTGCCAACAGGCTCTGAAGAATATGCCATTGAATCCATCAGGCCCTGGAGCACTGTATTCTTTTAAAGACCAGACAGCCTCCTCAACCTCTTCCAACGAAGGGGTAACCAGCAGGGTCTCATTCTCAATGTTGCTGATGAGGTATGGGATTTCGGACAGAAGCACGACATCTTTAACGACCTGCTCTGTAGTAAAAAGTTTAGAGTAGAATTATTTCGCCGCAGCCTGAATGCCTTTCCGTTCCTCCACCAGGGCACCGTTATCGTCGGATATCCGGTGAAGTTGTAATTGGTTTCTGCAACCTTTGACACACGCATGAAAGAAATTGGTGTTCCGATCACCTTCGGTGTCCCAGGTCAATCTGACTTTTTGCCTCCAGAAATCTGTTTCTACCTTAAACCTGGATTTCAGAATAGCTCTGGCGTGGTTGAACGAGACGCGGGCAGTCGGAGAGTTGTCAGCGGTGAACGAGATTTCAGCGCGAGTGATATCGTCTTCTGCCACCTTAATGGCCTGGAAAATGTCTCTAAAAGTCGTCTTACTCTAGGACGATAATGCCTTGCGAGTTGCTTTCAGTTTAGCCGCCATACGTAACAGAGGGTCAAGTTCCGAAATGGAGTTCCAAGCGAATACCACGACATTCTGGAATTGGGGATGATGTCGCCAGAAGTTGAGGAAGCGAAATAGTTTTTTAGTGCCGGTGTGGTTGTTGCTGATCATGATAAGGAGAGGGGAGTGGTCCGATTTCGTAGAGTTCAGATGAGAGAGGTTTATGATCAGGCCCATGTCAGACCAACGGTCGTTGACCATCGCCCGATGTAAGCGAGAGTACTGGCGCCGATGGCCCTCCTGCATATTGCACTAGGTGAATGCACTGTCGTAGAAGGGGATGAAGTTTAAGATGCCGTGGAAGATGAAGTTGTTGAAATCATCCATCGCAGGCTGGGAAGGCGGGCGACCATCAAATTTCTCCTCTCTGCTGGATACTGTATTGAAATCTCCGATGCACAGCCACGGGAGACCATGGTAGGGGGATGCAGCATCCAGCAGGTCTTCCCAAAGCAATCTTTGCTCAGGGTAGTCACAACTGCCATGGACGGCGGAAAGGATGGAGCGGGACTTGAGGGCTGGATGTTCGATTCAACAAGAGAGAGCCTGAGGCAAATCTTTTATGGTGGCATATTTGAATTCAGGCCCAAAAATAATCCAGATGTCATTATAACTGGTGATGGCATGAGGGAATCCGAGCTTGAGTTGAGTGGCTTTGATTTTTTTGGAGAGATTTTAGGTTCAATAACGATAAGAAGATCTATACGATTAGTTTTCTTGAGGCTGAGAATTCTGTTCAGCATCGGTTTATTTCCAAGCCCTCTCACGTTCCAGGATATGATGTTAAACATTTGCTATGGTAGTGGGAGGGAGGTGGTTAATCTTCATGGTAGACCTCGTAGTCCTAGCCATCTGCTGCTTTTGTTTGTTTTTGTTCTTTTTAGAGGAGGTTTTTTGGGTAGGTGAGATGGTGACCCCGTTGACTTCGGTGCTAGGCCCGCCGGGTTTCCTGCTACCATTGTCATCTGTAAAGGATGTAGTAGAGTCTTTTTCGCTTTCTTCTACGGCGCTTAAGGGATTGTCGTGGTCCAAGAAACCCGCTTCCTTGGCTTGCCACATATATATATCTGTATCCCTATGTACCCTATAATATTTGTATCTATATGATACCAATATGAAATACATATGTGATATTGTATCCTTGCTATTCTATGCATACCCATGAGTTACCTTGCCACTAAGGTATTTACATTTACCCTTAGAATTACTTCAACTACCTATACATATACATATACACTTATATATACGTATATAGATAGCATATCCTTAGGATACCATGTTCTCTCTAATACTTGACATATCATATACCATGATATGTTATGATACCTTAATTCATTAAGTATCCTACATTTTTACACCATGCCTTGGCTACCTTACCTATTTCCTATGTAACATAACATGTATTCTAGTATTTTATTTCTATATGTACATATACCTATAGATATCGACCTTTGATCTTCGATACATATATGCATAAATATGTATCATAGGTTACCTATAAATGATACCAAGATATCTATATTCTTATCCTATGACATGTATAGCTATATATTATAGCAATATATTTACATATATACCTATATATCAATATATCAATATACCCTTCTATTCCTTTACCTGTCAAAATTATCTCAGGATATCCTATGCTTACCATACCCTACCATACACACATGGACTCACTCATCCTAGTCTTAGTACTTGACATCTTGATATTATCTATTACCTAGTTCTAATACCCAATATCTTAGTATCTTGACCAATATCTTATCCTCCCATATACTTATCCAACTAACTCTAATACTAATACTTGATACCAAATATGATACCTTACTCAAGTTCCAATACTCACTTATCCTTACTCATGATACTTGAGTGTCACGATACCAATATCCTCATGGTACCCAAGTTTTATACTAGTACCTTGCCCACAACTTTAATACCTTGACACATAACTTATCTATATTTGGCTTGCATGATAACCATTTGTATCAACATTAACACACACTAACTATAACATATTACCTAACAATAATATATATATATGTGTGTGTGTGTGTGTGTGTACTATATCATACATATTCTTGACAACCTATGATACTCACATTCACTTGATATCCATACTATATAGGCTCACAGGATAAACAAAATGTCTATGTCGTATAGTCAGTTTTTTACTTAAAACCAATACTGCAACTATTACACCAATTCACTAAATTCTAGGATTAAATTATGTCGTAGCCCTTCATATTAGCTTTCTGAAACTTCAAACGGATTGCATTTTCGTGTCCGAAAGCCCCCGGAGTCACAAAAACACTGAAACGCGTTCGTCTTTCGGACAGCTGACACTCAAACAGTTTTACAGAAAATTTTAGAAAGAATTTAGCCTATTAATATATATATATATATATATTTGGAAAGATAACTTCGATACGGTTCTTTTGAAAAAACAAAAGATTAATCGTAGTGAGCTAGGAGTTATGACATTTCTAAGTTGCTATGCCTACTAAAAACGTGGATGAATGTTATGATGAATTTGGATTATTTTGGACAAAAGAAACACATGTATATACCAAAATCTAACCATGTATATCATAAGATACCATGATACAATACCACGTATCATATTTAGGACACATACACCCAATCTCGACTCAAAAAGGACATGAAAGTTGCTTTGGGTACACGTATTGAACACTTGGTGGTCACAAATTTGATTTTCCCTAATTTGTATCAAAATAAAATAGAAAAAAGCTTTAAATAGGAATAGGAGAGACTCAACTCCTTTCTAATGGTACCCTAATGCAAATGGGGTCCTAAATGAATGTAGTTACACTAATGAAATGAAATGGAACGGTTTAGAGAGCTCATACCAAAAGGGAGATAGATTTCCAATGTGAAATTCCTAGATCTAGATCTAGATCTCCACCAAGCTTCAAGGCTCCAAATCCTTCCAATCCCTTCTTAGCTAGCCAATAGAGGCTTCTCCTCTCCAAGGGGGAAGAGAATAAAACAAATTTGGAGAAAATTTGAAGAAAATTTTGGTGTAGAAGCAATTTGGGAAAAAAGCTCCTAAATTAGGGCTTGAAATAAAAATGGAAAGAGGAATAAGATGAAGTGGGACTTTAATAGGAAGGTGGGCTGCCATATGGTGTTAAATTTAGGGTTTGGTTAATTAGGAAAGGTCCACTATACCCCTCCCTTTAGTTATGACAAGTTAGGGATTGAACCTCCCTTCCTAATTAGGTGTTTAGTCAAGTTTTCTAACTAAATCTTCTAATCTAGCCAGAGACTAACTAAGGGTCATTTAGGCTAGTCCTAATTATCTAGTTGGATGGTCATGATAAGTTAGTTTAGATCCGCTAGGATCACTAACCACTATTCTAGTCAAAGGCTAACCATTAGTCATATTCAATAATAACACATATGCACTATTAATTATTTAGATAACTAATCAAAATATAAATTCTAGTTTTGAAAACTAATTTGTCACTCAAGATATAATATGAAATCACACTAATAACAATAATTAGAAAAAGTCAAAAATATCCCTGTTTCGGAAAAGTGGTGGTTACACCATTCTCCTTCATGAGGCTAAAAGTAGAATTTTTTTTTTGCTTCCTTGAAGCTGACATCAAGTGAAAGAATTTGGTATTTTTATCACCTTCATTAAGCCAGGATACGCAAGACCTCTGTTTCCAGTACAACTCTCGTTGCAGTAACATTTTGTTAAGAGTGGTTTCGGTCACCTTTTTTTGAAGGATATTAGCATCTGATATAGATTGTCGTTGAATGGATGGGAGTCTTTTCTCAGCCTTTTTAATCTCATCATTCAGGTTTCCATTACGCCTACTTCCCAATTGTGTAACTTTGGTAATAGATTTTTGAGTTTTGACTGAAAATTCTCAGTATTTGGAACAAAGATCCATGAGTTTATGAGAATATTCCTAAAATCAGGTTCTTGAAGCCATGGTGCCTCAAACCTCTTGGGATGATACCTGTTCTTCTTACAAATGACCAGCTTAAGTAAGATCGGTTTATGGTCGTTGTTTAAACAAGAAAGGTGGAGAACCCCTGCATTGGGATAAAGAGAACGCTATTGCGTATCCACAACAGCTCTATCGAGTCATTCTGCTACATTAGAAATTGATGATCTTCTGTTATTCCAAGTGAATGCTGGTCCTATCTATCCTATATCCATAGCTGATGATTTGTTATTCCAGTTAATAAAGTGCTTGTGATGTTGATGGTTAAATTTACACCTCCACATTTCTCTTCAGCACGAAGGATTGAATTATAGTCTCCTATACATACCCATGTTTCAATTAAGTGACAAGTTTTTGCATCCATGTCATGCCAAAAGCTATTTCTTTCTACAACAATGGAGGGACCATATACACAAAAGAGATGTCATGTAGGGATAGTTAAGTTTTTGTGAATGTAGAGGTGTATACAGTTATCAGAGATTGATATGACTGTCAAGGAGATACTAGAGTTCCAAAGAACCAACAACCCGCCTGATCTACTATGGGATGATGTTGCAAACTTTGATCAAAACCCATAGTGGAGGTGATTGATGTCGCTAGAGTTTACAAACATCTATTTTCGAAAAGAAAGACGATGTAAGGTCTAGATGCCCGAAGAAATGATTGGAGGATGCGAATTGTCGGGTCATTCTTCAAACCCCGAGGATTCTATAATAGATCATTTAGGGTGCGACTGTTGAAGGCCAGTCGCCGCCTTGTCATCGTCATTGGAAGTATGGAGTTTTTTGGTGGGTTATTGGGTGGTATCAATAGAATTTTCTTCGATGAGTAGTAAAGCTGGTCGTTTAAGGGATATGGTAGGGATCATAGAGGATAAAGTTTGATTGGTAGGGTGCTTGTGGATTGCCTTACAGGTTTTGAATTGGAGTATTGGACTGATGAGGATGTTGGACATGAAGGATAGAAGGATAGAGTGTTGAGAAGGGAGGTGAAGGATGAGGGGATTGACGGAATACTGATATGCATTGTGGGATCATTTTTGTAGTTGTTTATGATGGAATGGTTGACAATGGATGTGGGGGAAGGTGGAGATGATTTTTTAGGAGATATAGGGGAGTTAGGAAGAGGTTTTGTTGGCTGAGATGGAATATTGAGGTGAATAATATTTGGATCGACATGGGTTTCAGGGATTGAGGAAGTAAAGCTAGATATGTATTTGGAGTACAACTGACCTTGAGACAAGTGTATGGGAATATGAGGGATAATATAAAACTTAGGTCTGATTTGTAAGTTTCCAATCATATGAAGTGAAGATTGAGTATCAAAAATAAGGGTATTAGGTTTTGGGGAGTCGGGGGTAATTGTAGGTGTTAGTTCCTTAACAGCAGTTGAGTTAATTGGCTTGGAGGAGATGGAAGTGGATTTAGAGGATATAGATTTGGTACTTTGGGTAAAGTGTGAACGAGCCAGTTTTGTTGGTTAAATGATTGGTTTTGGAGAGAGTGGGTTTAGAATCAGGTTTGGATTATGATTCTCAAGAATGGGTTTAGTTGTGACGGTTTCACAGTGGAGGGACAGTTTCGAGTTAGGTTCAGAAAAAATAGGGAAGTGGAGGTAAATGTTTACTCCGGGATCCTTCGGCGGCAGATCACCATCGACAATCATCGAAAATTGGACAAGATGAGGAGGAGGATCAGGATGAATACCTTGCATAGGATCCTTTAACCTACAATTTTTCTAATGTCGATCGATTTTCCCTTGATCTTGAACTTCGAAGCATGATTGGTAAAGATAGAAGAATCCAGTCTTCTATTCAGAAGAAGCACATAATATTTTTTCTTAGACGTCCACCCATCTTCTACCATAGATGCTATCTCTTGGTAGGAATTGCTACTAACACTATGACCCAGATACCCGCAGAACTTACAGAATTTGGTGAGCCATTCGTACTTCAAGCAGACAATGCAATCGGTACCATTGCCCACAGAAACCTTCATTTTCCTAGTCAATAGCGGACCAATATTAATTCTCACCTTGATTCATGCAAAAAGACTCCAGGTCTTCGTGTCTCCAGGTGTTGGCGGGGTAACCTTGCCGATTCTTGCTGCTATAGTAGTCACAAAATCAACAGTTAGAAGATTCACTGGAAGACCGTGGAATTGAATCAAAAAGTCAGCTTCCATGAAGGTGTAATCACCAGAGAGTTTGTTGGGATAACATCTCTTAATGAGCAAAAGATGGTTATTGATTTTACAGGGTCCATTGCTTGCAATGGACTCGAGGTCTTCCAAGGATTCGAACTTGGCAGAGAATTATCCGTTATGGTACTTTGCTATTTTGATTTTGTATTTTGTCTTCCAAATCTTTGGAACAGTCGATATGATGACATGAGTTGCATAAGATTTTTAGGATCAAGGTTCGAAAATAGAAAACATTTCCAATCTGCTTGTGTGTTTGCAAAGACAGAGGACGATGATTGTAAATCTTCTGCACCAGAATTCGACAGAAGAGACCCCAATTTGCAAAGAATTTCTTGATAGGATAAGGAGGAAGATGTGTCCATTGGAGATGTAAAATGAAAGGAATAAAGTGGATGAGAAATCTATACTAGAGAATTAGTAGATTGTAGCAATAAGAACTGATGTACGGAAAATTGTCATTGTTAAGGATGGCGAGGCTGATGTCCGACACATTTATTTTTTTGCCAATCAAGTCTTGGTGTTATATACTTGTGATCATGTCCTTGGCGACACACTCATGTAAAATGTCCGACGTGTTTTCATTATCAATAAGCATCATAGAGTGTTTTATTGGTTATAAAAATTAGTGACGAAACTACCAACCTATTATCTCCACAAAATTTTGACTCATTTTCCAAATTGAAATGTACAACAAAATTTTGAATTCTTTTCAAGTTGAATTGTACTAATTTGTTGTCTCAAGTTAGAGTGAAGCTTTAATAACAAGTGACACTCAGTTTTGGGAAAACATAACTTACTTCATTTTACACTTGGAAGTAACACATTTATTCTTGCTGACAACATATACCTTCTTCTTTCTTCTTTCTTTTTCCTCTTCATACTCTCTTCCTCTTCCAACCTTAAACCCTAAATTCTGTAGCAATTAACAACGGAGATGATGATAACCAAGAAACCTATACGGTGGGGGTGTAGTGCCGCATCCCGCTCAGGTCAATTGGATGAATCGAAATGCAACGGCATTTGGAATTGCTACGCAATTCGGTCGAGGCAACTTCTCGCTCAGGGGGGGTGACTTCGATGAACTTGCCTCAGCTTGGCCTTCACACTAATAATATAGAAGTGTACGGGACTATAGGTCGCCGAGGCATGTTGGAGTCCATTATAATCCAAATCTAGTTAAATATTTAATTTGATTATATTTGTATGTCAATAATTGATTTTGTGTTATTTTATAAATAATAAGATTCTTATTTTAGAAAATCCTATTATGACCTAAAATAGGGTGTTGTGGAATATTTTAGGCATAATAGGATTCATAATTTATTCCTATTTAGGAAATCCTATTATGACTAGAATATAATTTTCTTATCCTATATATATGGGGTGAGGGTGGAGGCATAAAGCACGGCACAAAGTGGAGATTCGGGGTGCTCGTCCACAAGGAAATTTAAGAGAAAGTTCGTACTTTGCTCTTACGACTTCGCCATCCAAGGCAGAAGGAAGAAAATCTAATCAAGGAGTCGTCAACTTCGGTTAGAGAGATTGTTACGGGTTGGTGAGCAACCTCAATTGTAATCTTCCATTTTTCTTCTTGAGAGTGGTGAGGGGGTTGAACCTATTAGGACAAAGGGTTCAACGTTAGTTCTGTAAATCTTGTAATTTTATTTGAGTTATTAAAGATTGGGATTTGTGCAGGTGACGTACGTCACTGCCATATACTTGTCTTTATATTGTGCTTGGTGTCCGTTAAACGGGGGTTGGTTTTAATCAGGTGGATTGGCAAACGCTTTCGTACACGACCAATAATTAGTATCAGAGCTTTGGGGATTCTGGCAACCATGTCTACGGAACAGATGAACACTCATATGATCACCCTTACAAGAGGAAACTGGGAAATTTATAAGCTAAGGATGGAGGACCAACTCTGGTGCAAGGACTTGCATGGTTCGTTGAAGGGCGACAGCACAAAGCCAACGAACAAAGCTGCTAAAGACTGAAAACAGCTAGATCGGAAGGTCGTTGGACTCATCCGCCAATAGTTGGACGATTCAATATTTTACTATGTGTCAGTGGAGAGTTCGACAAAAGCATTATGGAAGATGCTGCATTCGCTATACGAAAGGAAGACGGCTGGCAACAAGGTGTTTCTTATTCGCCAACTTGTCAACTCAAAGTACACGGAGGGTGTTGTCACGCCCCAATTCGGGGAATCTTTTGTCCTCATTTTGATTCGAGCTGAATCGTTCATCCTTGCTAAGGTGTGATGTCGTACAAGTCTGGTATTGCACTTGTACAAGGTAAGAACGTACACTGTTATGTTATTTAGAAACATTTGAAACCCAGCCACATTTCAGAAAAAATTGAGGACACAATATAGGAAGAAGAAATACTTATTTTATTGATAATTGTAGTCAGAATACAACTTTTTAGATAATATTTGAAATATATTTTTGGCTACATTGATTCATGAAAAGAAGTACAATTGATAGGCTGCCATGAAATAACTTTCCATTCCATACATCATGCCCCTTTAGTACTTCAAAAATATAAGCAGCCATCTTTGAAAACTCTGTAATACTTTGTGCGTCTTTAGGAGAAACAACTTGAAAGGAAACAACAGTTCAGAAAGCTTTAATTGCGATGTGCGCCCGAGCCTTCTCCAGTACCAGTGGAGGAGGGGTCAGCACATTATAACAATACACTGGTGAGCCCCGTTGGCCCACTCAGCTAAACCAATATTTATTAATGACAAGCATTTTAAAGATATGAACATATTAGGAACATACAAAATTTAGAGTGAATCACAATTAAGGCAACATGGAATTTTATGAAACCATGTTTACTTTACCATTGGCCGAATCCAGCTTTTCTACATAAGATACAGGATAATAATAATATACTTACCGCCCTTGCATAAGACATTGATTAGCATACATCCTTACAACATGACCATTGGTATTAGTACACCATTTCGGATGTTGCCATATAGGACTTCGAAAGGTAATCGGCGCGCCATTTCACTTGGGTTGCAAGCCCGAATGAAATGTCCCAACACCACGTACCCTTAAAGTACGTTTATACTTCCTCCATGGTCGGATCGGCCCCAGCGCTGGGCATACCATCCGAGGAAGCGGTCACCCACTTGTATACAAGTTGTCCCCGGTCATGCGAATGTGTGTCCGACTCAACAAATATAGTGCGCATAGAATATTGAAGTACTAGGCACATATTCATTCTCAACATTTCATATTCCACCATCATAGGCATCAATTCATTTCATTTCCATGTTCAAAGGTTCAAGCAAGATCTCAATGTTGTTAACAGTGTAATCGATTCATTCAGTATTCATGAGACAAGTATCATTTCAATATTCAATGTTCAATCTCTAGCTTCTTAGTGGTATTGACTTGTGGCATTAGCAACTTGATATCGATCAACGGATGTTGCAAGACAATTATTTAGTTGGCATGAAGGAATAGCGAGAGGGACAATACCACCACAGAGATCCACACTCACCAAATTAGAGAATCGCAGAGAGAGAGAGGAACACTTGCACGCTTAGCCTTTCGTCACGCGTCAGTCTACAATGGCACCAAAAGTTTGGTTAATACTCCGTCTCGTTATGTTCTCTTCTCTCAGAATTCTCAATAATGAATGTTATACAAATCGATAAAAATGGGCAAGAATCAAATCATCGAAAATCATTCAGAAAAGCATCCATTAAAATCAAGCAACAAAACTAGCAGCAAAACATCCAGAGAAAACTCTTGGACGAATTTCAAGAGAAACCAATCCATTAGTTGGAAAGGTTCTTATGCACATGTCCGTGATCCATTCGGTGCCGACAGTAACTGGTCCGAGCACTTGCCTTTTACCGACTTTATTCCAGCATATCGGTGATCGACATTTCCGTCCATATAATGCTTCGTACGGGGCCATTGGGATATTTGCCTGATAAATGTTGTTATAGGTAAATTCTGCTAAAGCGAGATGTGCGTCCCAATTTGTCTTCGAATCGAGCACGCACAATCTTAACATATCTTTAAGAATCTGATTTACTCTCTCTGTCTGACCATTAGTCTGCATATGGTATGTCGTACCAAAATTCAACTTTGTGCCTATTGCCAAGTGCAGACTTATCCAAAATTGCGACAAGAATCGTTCTTCTCTATCTGATACTATAGAAGCTGGTACTCCATGTAATCGGACAATTTCATTTATGTAGATCTGAGCCAACCGTTCTACGCCCCATATAACTTTTATTGGAATGAAATGAGCCGATTTGGTTAATCTATCCACGATAACCCAAGTCGCATCATTTCCCTTCTGAGTTCTTGCAAGCCGACGATAAAGTCCATACAGATATTATCCCACTTCTACTGTGAAATAGCCAGATTTTGTAGTTCTCCGCCTGGCCGTTGGTGTTCGACCTTTACACGCTGATACGCCATGCATTATGACACAAATAGAGCCACATCCTTTTTCATACCATGCCACCAAAATATTGTGCGCAGATCCTTATACATTTTTGTGCTTTTCGGATGCAAGGAATACTTCGCGAAATGAGTCTCGGTCAGTATTTCCTTTCTGAGCTCATCATCCTTAGGAACGCACAATCTTTTCTTGACACGAATAGTGTCATCTTCAACTGTAAAGTTCCGCGCCTTTCCTGCTAGAATCAACTCGCGTATCTTCTGCAGAAACGGATCGTCCTTCTGAGCAATCTTAATCCTTCCCTGGAGGCTTGGCTCAAGCTACAACTGAGCCAACTATACATTCTGCGGACGAATTCTGAATTAGATGCCCATCTCTTCAAGATCTTGTAGTACCTTCTTTGCCACTGCTAGTGATCCAACGAATTTTTGACTCAAGGCATCAGCTACCACGTTCCCTTTACCCGGCGTGTAGGAAATTTGTCAAGTCATAGTCCTTGATCAATTCTAACCAACGCCGCTGCCTTAAATTCAATTCCTTCTGTGTGAATATGTACTTCAGGCTTTTGTGATCCGTGAAGATCTTGCAGGACACACCATAGAGATAGTGTCGCCACAATTTCAACGCAAACACAATCGTCGCCAGTTCTAAGTCATGAGTTGGGTAATTCTTCTCATGTTGTTTGAGTTGTCTCGACGCATATGATATCGTCTTCCCACGTTGCATAAGAACACATCCCAAACCAAGTCCCGATGCATCACTGTAGATTTGAAATCCTTCAGAGCCTTCTGGACGTGCTAAAATTGGAGCCGTTATGAACCGCTGCTTGAGTTCCTAAAAACTACTCTCACAGTCGTCGGTCCACTTAAATACGACTCTCTTCTGAGTGAGGCGAGTCAAAGGCGAAGCGATTCTTGAAAAGTCTTTCACAAACCTATGGTAGTACCCGGCTAAACCAAGGAAACTCCGTATCTCACTAGTTGATACAGGCTGTTTCCAGTATACAACTGCCTCAATCTTCTTTGGGTCAATGGTAACGCCTTCTACCGAGACAACGTGCCCTAGAAACGACACACAGTTCATCTAAAATTCGTAATTGCTTAGTTTTGCATACAACTGATTGTCTCACAGCATTTGAAGTACTTCTCTCAAGTGTCCGACATGAGTCTCTCTGTCCTTTGAATAGATCAAGATATCATCGATGAATACAACAACAAACTTGTCTAAGAACGGTCGAAATACTCTATTCATTAGATCCATAAAGGCTGCTGGAGCATTAGTCAAACCGAATGGCATGACCAAAAACTCATAGTATCCGTATCTCGTACGAAATGCTGACTTAGGGACGTCTTCGAGTCTGATCTTCAACTGATGGTATCCTGAACGAAGATCGATCTTAGAAAACATGGTCGCCCCTTGTAGCTGAAAGAACAGATCATCTATCCTTGGCAAGGGATACTTGTTACGGATGGTTGCCTTATTCAGTTCTCTGTAATCGATGCATAGCCAGATCGTCACATCCTTCTTTTTTACAAACAGTACTGGAGCTCCCCATGGAGATACACTTGGGCGAATGTATCCCTGGTCTAGTAATTCTTGTAGTTGCACCTTTAGTTCCTTTAATTCTGTCAGAGCCATCATGTACGGCACCTTTGATATCGGGCGAGTATCCGAGAATGTATTAATTGTGAATTCAATTTCTCTATCCGGTGGTATTCCAGGTATCTCGTCCGAAAACACATCGGAGAACTCTGCCACAATTTTGGTCTGATTCGAGCCTACACTCTTCATTTGAGTGTCTTGAACAGAAGCGAGAAATCATTCACACCCTGAGTACAGCAAGTGCCTTGCTGTAACTGCCGATATTACCATGGGTCCTTGGAATGCCGAGCCACACGAGTAAAAGAACTCCATTTCTTCGGGTAGGCAAAATACAACTCTCTTATCCGCATAGTCGATTGTTGCATGACAGGCACTGAGCCAGTCCATTTCCAATATGATATCGTACTCTTTAATGTCGAGTACAATTGAGTCCGGAGATAAAGTCTTGCCTCCAATTTTAATATAGCCGTCCATGCAAATCAAAGTTGCAGGCATATCTACTCCCGAAGGAATGCTAACACACAAAGATGTCTTTAGTAGAGTCATACAAAATTTATTTTCCGTTGCAAAATCAGATGAGATAGAGCCATGAGTAGCACCAGAATCAAAAAGTACTCTTACAGGTGTGCTTTTGTACAGCAACACACATGTTATTATATTCTCTGTTGTCTGGGCCTCTGGCTAAGTCAAAGCGTAAACCCTTGCTTGTCCATCCTATTGTTGATTCGGTACATTCCCAGTTGGAGCTGGTAAAGCTGGTGGCGCTTGGCCGCAATTTTGGGTGTTATATTGGCCCCGGTTCTGATTGTTGTTATATCTACGATACTGATTATTATTATGTCCACGAGAAGGATACTAATTTCCTCCCCTGCCTCCGCATTCAGCTGCCTTATGGCCCATACCACCACATTTGTAACACCCCGTGCGACACTCTTCAGTACGGTATCCCACTCGGCTGCATTTATTGCAACGTGGCAACTGTTGTTGATGCCCCCTGTTGTCACCTACATTATGACGCTTAGGTGTGTCATTCCTTCCCGTAGACCAAAGTCGTTTCTGGTTACTACTTTGGTAGTTCTGTGTTGTTTTGCGACTAGCGGACAGATGAAATCTCTCCATCTCGAGGGCAGTTTCGTACGCCTTCCTGTAAGACGTACATTTCTGACTTAGCACATTGCGCTACAGGCCCTCATTCAAGCCTTGCATGAATCTTCCTCTCTTTGCGTCATCATTCGGAACCATGTATCCAACGAATGCAACTCTCTTCAAAAATTCAGTTTCATAATCATCAACTATCATATTGCCCTGTTGGAGTTCTACGAACTCATTCTCTTTCCGTTGACGGACAACTGGTAGAATAAATTGGGCAATGAAAGCCTGCTTGAAGGTCTCCCAAGATATCTTCATATCCGGATTATTATCGCAAAGTGCTTGTCTCTGCGAAGTCCACCATTCCTGGGCCTTGAGACGAAGTTGTATAGCGGTACACTCCACTCTCTTATTGCCCTGAATCTCCAGTATTCGAAAGTAGCCCTCAAGTGTCTTCAAGAAGCCCATCACCTCACCTGGCTCCGCTCTCCCATTAAACTCAGGCGGGTCGCAGCTCTTGAAGTCAGAGAACTTGAAGCTCGTTCTCTTCTGTGTCGGCGTTTCAGGTTTCTCTGCCGATACTTCTACAGTCTCGGTTGCTTCGGCCTTTGTAGAAACATTGGAATCGGCCGTCAGCTTGGTGACAATTTGAGATAAATTATCCACTTACTTTTGTTGAGCATCTAGCTGCTCCTGAAACTGAAACTGAAGCTGCTTTTGAAGTGTGCGATGTTGAGCTTCGCTCTGCTTCCTCTGAGCCTCCAGCTATTTAATCAGTTTCTCCATTGGGTCAGACGATGAATTCGTCTTTGTGCTATCACCTTTGACCATTCTACAACAAAAAAATAATTCCATTAGCACTCATAAAATATTTATGGGCTTATTGTATGGAACATTATTTCATGCCAACGCTATTAACACCATCAATCGAGAAAATTTGCATCAAAACTTCCTTTTTTGAAAATATTTCGAAATCCGAGGAATTGAAACCGTGCTCTGATACCAATTTGTCACACCCCGATTCGGGAAATCTTTTCTCCTCGCTTTGATTCGCGCCGAATCGTTCATCCTCGCTAAGGCGTAATGCCATACAAATCTGGTGTTGCACCTGTACAAGGCAAGAACGTACACTGTTATGTCATTTAGAAACATTTGAAACCCAGCCACATTTCAGAAACATTGAGCACACAATATAGGAAGAAGAAATACTCATTTTATTGATAATTGTAGTCAGAATACAACTTTTTTCGATAATATTTGAAATGCCTTTTCGGCTACATTGATTCATAAAAAGAAGTACAACTGATAGGCTGCCATGAAATAACTTCCCGTTCCATACATCATGCCCCTTTAGTACTTTGAAAATATAAGCAGCCATCTTTGAAAACTCTGCAATACTTTGTGCGTCTTTAGGGAAAACAACTTGAAAGGAAACAGCAGTTCAGAAAGATTTAATTGCGATGTGCGCCCGAGCCTTCTCCAGTACCTATGGAGGAGGGGTCAGCACATTATAACAATGCGCTGGTGAGCCCCGTTAGCCCACTCAGCTAAACCAACATTTATTAATGACAAACATTTTAAAGATATGAACTTATTAGGAACATGCAACATTTAGAGTGAATCACAATTAAGGCAACATGGAATTTTATGAAACCATGTTTACTTTACCATTGGCCGAATTCAGCTTCTCTGCATAAGATACAGGATAATAATAATATACTTACAACCCTTGCATAAGACATTGATTAGCATACATCCTTACAACATGACCATTGGTGTTAGTGCACCATTTCAGACGTTGCCATAAAGGACTTCGAAAGTTAATCGGCGCACCATTTCACTTGGGTTGCAAGCCCTAATGAAATGTTCCGACACCACGTACACTTAAAGTACGTTTACACTTCCTCCATGGTCGGACCGGCCCCAGCATTGGGTATACCGTCCGAGGAAGCAGTCACCCCTTGTATACAAGTTGTCCCCGGTCATGCGAATGTGTGTCCGACTCAACAAATATAGTGTGTATAGAATATTGAAGTACTAGGCACATATTCATTCTCAACATTTCATATTCCACCATCATAGGCATCAATTCGTTTCATTTCCATGTTCAAAGGGGTCAAGCAAGATCTCAATGTTGTTAACATTGTAATCGATTCATTCAGTATTCATGAGACAAGTATCATTTTAATGTTCAATGTTCAATCTCTAGCTTCTTAGTGGTATTGACTTGTGGCATTAGCAACTTGATATCGATCAACGGATGATGCAAGACAATTATTTAGTTGGCATAAAGGAATAGCGAGAGGGACAATACCACCACAGAGATCCACACTCACCAAATTAGAGAATCGCAGAGAGAGAGAGAGGAACACTTGCACGCTTAGCCTTCCGTCACGCGTCAATCTGCAATGGCACCAAAAGTTTGGTTAATACTCTGTCTCGTTATGTTCTCTTCTCTCAGAATTCTCAAGAATGGATGTTATACAAATCGATAAAAACGGGCAAGAATCAAATCATCGAAAATCATTCAGAAAAGCATCAATCAAAACCAAGCAACAAAACCAGCAGCAAAACATCCAGAGAAAACTCTTGGATCCATTTCAAGAGAAACCAATCCATTAGTTGGAAAGGTTCTTATGCACTTGTCTGTGATCGATTCGGTGTCGACGGTAAGTTTCCCCCATACTCGGTTCCGACCGAGTTAACCAAGCCACAAGCCTTACATTGTGAACCGCTAGGAGCGGGGCACTACATAATATACCACTAAGAAAAAGTTTCGTCCTTGAAACTTAAAACAAGAGTCCTACCACAAAATTATCAAACAGCGAGGGGTATTCCACCCGCATCTCCTCTTTTAGTTCCCACGTCGACTCCTCGACCGCATGGTTCCGCCAAAGCACGTTGACCAAGGGTACTATCCGATTCCGCAAAGCTTTCTATTTCTTGTCCAAAATTTGGACAGGCTCTTCAATATAGGATAGGTCAGCACTCAGCTGCAACTGATCAAAGTTCACTACGTGACTTAGATCATGCACGTACTTCCGTAGTTGGGACACATGGAAGACATCGTGTAGATCAGCCAGAGCTGGAGGTAGTGCAAGTCGATAAGCCACTGAGGCTACCTTCTCAAAAATCTCGATAGGTCCAACGAATCTCGGGCTCAGCTTTCATTTCATCCCAAACCGCATCACACCTCGCATGGGTGTGACCTTCAAGAAGATATGATCTCCTGCCGTGAATTCCAAAGGTCATCGATGTACATCCGTATAACTCGTCTGTCGACTTTGAGCAACTCTAAGCCTTTCTCGAATTAAGCGGACTCTCTCGACGGCCTGTTCCACAAGTTCTGGTCCGAGTACTTGCCTTTCACCAACTTTATCCCAGCATATCGGTGATCGACATTTTCGTCCATACAATGCTTCGTACGGGGCCATTTGGATACTTGCCTGATAATTGTTGTTATAGGACAATTCTGCTAATGCGAGATGTGCGTCCCAATTTGTCTTCGAATCGAGCACGCACAATCTCAACATATCTTCAAGAATCTGATTTACTCTCTCTGTCTGACCATCAGTCTGCGGATGGTATGTCGTACCGAAATTCAACTTTGTGCCCATTATCGAGTGTAGACTTATCCAAAATCGTGACAAGAATCGTCCGTCTCTATCTGACACTATAGAAGCTGGCACCCCATGTAATCGGACAATTTCATTCATGTAGATCTGAGCCAACTGTTCTACGCCGTATCTAACTTTTATTGGAATAAAATGAGTCGATTTGTTTAATCTATCCACTGTTTCACTTAACAAAAATGCCTGGAGAATTGGCTTTTGAAAATAAAACGAGAAAAAGTACAAGAAGTACAAATTTGATTCTGGGAAAGTATTACTGTAGAAGTCTGATCTGTAAATGATTACTTTGTTCCTTGGACCATACGATGATGATGAAGATCACTGCTTGAAGATGAACAACTTGGAAGAACTAAGTCACCAGAAAGGTATCGACGCACTTGGGCACTGATGGCGAGGCTGAATGCTTTCCTGCTTTGCTTCACTCTGTTCTGAAAGAAAGGTTGAAGAAGAATGCTCTAGAGAATCAAAAATCTTTGAGTTCTAATCTCTCTGTCTTTTCTCCTATCTTTGTGTGTGTGTTATATGAGAAAATAAGTCTATTTATAGACTTGGGCTCTTGTGCGTAAAAACTCAGCAAAAGTTCCGTCTTTACGCTAACAAATGTCACCTATGACCGAAGTCATCCTCTGTATATGTTGACATGTGTCCCATTATTTCAGTAAGAATAGGATGCACGTACACACGTTCTTCGAGATGTGTGGCATGAAAGCCATGTAGACAGACCACGTTCTCAACCGATGAAGAAGAATAGGGCGTAAAACAACCCCAATGTACTCTGAGCGTAAAGTAGTGGACTAGACGTAAAACAACCCTATCATAGATTTCCCGCGTAAAGTGGTTATTAAATAACCTTGAGCGTAAAGTAGCCCAAATAGACTTTACGCACACGTCGACTTTCGAGCGTAAAAACTTATATAATCTTCGTACGTAAAAGAAGCCATAGTGTGAGCGTAAAGTAGCTCAGTCCACATACTAAACGACAACATTGGTCTCTGTATAAAACAAATCCCTTCGAAATCTGTTGTATATGCCATCATCAATATCTTCATGTCAGACTTTGTATTAAATGTGAGACTTTGACAGCTTTGTCCAGCTTAAAAGGAGGGTTAGCCTATCTTTAGGTGTAAAACCATTGTCTTGACCCTGCCTGCTTTAGGCGTAAAAGCGATTAGCCTTGTCTTGGGCG
This sequence comes from Iris pallida, assembly GCA_029216955.1. Classification (NCBI taxonomy): domain Eukaryota; kingdom Viridiplantae; phylum Streptophyta; class Magnoliopsida; order Asparagales; family Iridaceae; genus Iris; species Iris pallida. The sequence continues at coordinate 8,991,096 of JANAVB010022999.1, forward strand.
TAAAGTATTTAACCTCCCTGCAGCGTAAAGTAGATCAATTTGAGTAGAATGATCTATCACTTTGACTCATTCTATGAAGCACTTTTTACGCTCCTACAAGACCCTCTTCAAAGTTTTCGAATGTCTTCATAATTCGAAACACTTTGAACAACAGCGTAAAAGTTGAGATTTAGATCAGTCAGCGTAAAATTCGGGATACGCAACAGTCATCCGCGTAAAAGTAGGGATATCCAACAGTCGGCGTAAAATCATTAAATAGTGTCGGTCAACACTTAACCGTCACAATTAATTTTCTTCTCGAAACTTTCGAACGCCTTTTCACTTCCCCGAGTTTGCATTAATAATGAACAGTTTCTAATGAGGAATATAGAGAGTTGATTTAATTGTATAAATAAGGAGAAATTCTTCACTCCTGTCATTCATCTCCATAGTGACATGGCGCCAAAGAAGGAGATTAACAATAAAGAGGCTTCGGGCTCAAGGATTGACTTTGAGCGAGCACGCAACTTTGTAGAGTGCTTTGGATTAACTCCAGCAGTCTTCAGTCGCATCGATGGTGGTCCCCCGACTGCATATGAGGGCTCAGGAGATGCAGAAGCATTTCTAAATCTGATGCGTCGCTCTGGGATTCACAACATGCGCGAGTTACATGCCTCCCTTCGTCAACCCAACGAAGGAGAGAGAGAATGATATTCCATGTATTGCGACTCTCTTATATGTAGGGGTCCACCCCCCATTTTTTATAAATAAAATCTTGATGTTAATCTCATCTGTTGGTACATAGAACTGTTCAACACTTCTTTTGACTGCTTCTATGGTTGTTCATTCCCAAGAAACAAACCGGCACGTGGCGTCTGTCTTATGGTCACGATAGCCTTTTAATAGGATCTTTTCCCAAAATAGACTCCCAACAGTTTCTTCAGTCTTTATAAATATCCAAGAATGTTTCATATATTCTCATTCTCATTCCTCTGAAGATAACTTTTTACAATGTCGTTCTCCAACAAATGATAATGGCGATGCTTTCCAATGGCGTTCCTTTGTGTGTCCAATCACCATATGTAGATTCATCCACTATTAGAGCCAAACCATTTGACCTAAGCGGTAAGTCTGATCGTAAGCAATTATCTGCCTTTGAACTTTCTGAAGCACTGGCGTAAAAGCCTTGCTGAATAGTGGTACACCTGAAGCACTGGCGTAAAAGCCTTGCTGAAGCACTAGCGTAAAAGCCTTACTGAATAGTGGTACACCTGAAGCACTGGCGTAATAGCCTTGCTGAATAGTAGTATACCTGAGACACTGGCATAAAATGCCTTGTAGTCTGTTGAAGATAAAACAAGACGCTTGAGCATCTTTTTTTTAGTTAGCGTCTAATACGTATCTGATGATACTTTTGTTTAAAACACTTCTTCTTTGTTGTTTTCTGCAGAAGTTTGGCTAAAGAGCTTTTCCAGAACCGGCATTGGTGACTTTGACGCTGTGAAGAGCGTTCTTCTGACATCAACATCAGGGAGCTCATGCGCTTTTGACGCGCAAATCAGACAACTCAGAACTCCTCGTGAGATAGAAGGGTCTTCCTCTGTTGGTAGGAAGAGCCTTTATACACGAAGAGTTGGATGGTGGAGTCAACTCTATCCCGATAAATCGGGTAGTAGAGTTCCTTTCACGGCAGGACTAGGAATTGTATCCCAATACTGGATATATTCCTATCTCCTTTGAGAGGCCGCCACTCCTCCACCAGTTGTATTGGCAGCAACACGTCTTTGGGCTGCCATACTCTGGGATTCTCCTCTCGTCTGAGAGAGAAGACCAGAGTTTGATTCCTACTGTTCTGGTCGCCACAGACGCTCAGACAGCAAGGAATTGACACCAACAACGAATCCGACGAAGAAGATCCAAAAAAGAAATAGATCTCCATTAGGCTATCGTTGTGTGTATATAATGAAAATCTAAGAATGTAATAGATTTCTGTTATAACTTGTAAGAAAGTCTAAGAAATGTAATAGACTTTCTTTTGATGACATGGGAATGGGAATGATAAGTCTTCTATGCTCAATAATTTGTATCTATCTGGATGTGATATGGACGTGATAGATAATGAAATCTTGTTTTCTATTTTTAGAGTATATAATACTATCAGAGGTAATATGGACATAACAGTATATAAGGACTCAAAAGAAAATTAGATTAATTTCTATACAGAGGTCGAATGGAAAATGATAGATAAGAAAAGTAGGTAAATTTATTATTTATCCAGAGGTTGTGAAAACATGATAAATAACGAATCCCACTTTTTTAATCAATTGATAAAATAGAAGATTTAAAATCCCTCTCCCAGGAGACAAGAAATCAGCTTATCCAAACCTTGGTAGCTGGGGAATAAGGAGACAGATGTCATGAGCATATAGGTCCATATCAATGTATGAATGAATCAATATAACTTTCGGGAAAAGAAAACATTGATTCAATTCCATAATTAAATGAATGAACCTGATAGAATGGACGGATAGACCTTTTCGGGAATGAAAGGTTGTTTTCAAAGACCGGTTCATCAACAGATCTCTTCTATAAATAGGCGAAAACTCTTTGTAACATTTTATTCTTATTTCCGCTCGTCTATTGGAAATGTCTTCCAAGGATATGCAGCAAAAGAATGAAGTCTCCAGGAAAGTTGAGGACGTCGTCGAGACGCACTCCGCTAAGCCAATTATGACAGGACAACCGAAGTAGACGAAAGCTCTTCTACTCCCAAGCCACCACAAGATATCTTTGCTTTCTTAGTAGAGCCAGGGAAAATTCCTGAAGAAGAGGCACTAAGGATGGTTGCTTGCAGATTTTTCATGAACTCAGGCAATGATACCTTCGAAGCATTGGCTGATAATGTATTCAATAAGGGAGGCAGTGGTCCTTAAAATTTTGTTCAGAACAAAAATAAATAAAGGAGTTTTATTTTTATCATCCTTCTTCTTTATACATAGTATTTCTTGAGGAATTTGCCATTGATAGGCATCATGAGCAGATCTCCATTAGGCTTTGATAACCGATAGGTACCATTAGAAAATACGGTCTCAATAACATAAGGACCCTCCCATTTTGCTTGGAATTTTCCTTTGCTTTTGTGAGTCATCACCATCGGTCTTCGAACAGCCAATACTAGTTCGCCAACCTTGAACACCCTCTCTTTAACTTTACGATTGAAAGTTCGAGATATACGGGCTTGATATAGCTCAATATGCTGTTGTGTTTGAAGACGCTTCTCATCCAATCCTTCAAGTTCTTAGAGTCGTAAGCGATCATTATTCTCTATAGTTAGCTCATTAGTAATGGCTATCCGTAGAGATGGAATTTGGATTTCCAAGGGAAGAACATCCTCACATCCATAAACTAATAAAAATGGTGTAAAACCAGTAGGAGTTCGGACTGTTGTTCGATAAGCCCATAAACATTCCCCAAGTTTCTCGTTCCAATCACGTTTATTAGAAGAGACAAACTTTTTGAGAAGCTTAATGATCGTCTTATTGAAAGCTTCGGCTAAACCATTAGCAGCTGGATTATAAGTCGTGGAAGCCAAATTTTGAATTCGATTCTTATCACAGAACCGATAAAATGCCTGACTGGTAAATTGTGGACCATTGTCATGAATTATTCGTCGAGGAATCCCGAAGCGATAAATGACATAATGTTTGATGAAGCTGATCACATTAGAAGTTTTCACTTCAACAAGAGGAACTGCTTCTGCCCACTTAGAAAAGTAATCGGTTATAGCTAATATGAATCGATGTCCTTTAACAGAAGGAGGGTTAATAGGACCAATAACATCCATACCCCAAGCTTCGAAGGGCCAAGAAGCTACTGTAGGATATAGAAATTCAGACGGTTGATGAATAAAATTAGCATGAATCAGACATGCTTTACATCTTCTAGCATAGTCTACAGCATCTGCTATCATAGAAGGCCAATAATACCCCATTCTTCGAATACGGTCTTGTAATTTAGGACCTGGTTGATGAGCACCACAAACACCATCATGAGCTTCTCGTAGTGTTTGTTTGGCTTCACTTTCTGAGAGACAACGCAGTAAGAGTTCGTCATATGATCGACGATATAATATTGTAAAGACGAATCATAATAAAATCGAAATGATCGTCTCTTAATTGATGCAGCTTCTTTTGGATCTTCAGGCAAAATTCCATGAACTGTATAGTCAATAAATGGAGTTCTCCAATCCCTCTGTTGGGAACTAGCCTCTGTAGTATAACTTTGTTCAACATACAGATTATTCTTGATACAGCACAGATCTCGATCCAACAAAGTAATTATATTTTGCCTTCGGATTGGAACAGTCAAATCTGCAGCTAGACTAGCAAGAGCATCAGCCTCAACATTCTGAGAACATGGTACAAATTCAATGAAGAATCCTTTGAATGAAAGGACCAACTCAACTACCACTTGATGGTAAGGGATGAGATCAGGGTTTCTGACCTCATAAGTCCCTCTAACTTGATTAACAATCAATTGAGAATCTCCATAAGCTTCTAGGAACTCAATATCCAATTGTTTTGCTACTTGGAGACCAATCAATAAAGCATTATATTCTGCAACATTGTTGGAACATGGCTTATTGAGAGAATAGGCACGGTATATGACCATTTTGTCAGGAGAAACCAAGACGATTCCTACCCCAGAGACAATGTTGCCTTTAGGTCCTACTCGTGATGCTCCATCAAAATATAATTGCCATATATCATTCTTCAAAATCATGTTGCAATCCACGACTTCATCTGGAATGTCCTCATATAACTTTGATGTTTCTGGTATAGGGTGAGCAGCTAAGAAATCAGCTAATGCTTGACCCTTTACTGATTTTTGAGGCACATAAATCATATCATAAGGAGTGAGCAACATCGCCCAAGTAGCTAATCTGGAATTAAGAATGCTCGACTTTCTCATCAATACCCGAATAGGATTTATTCTGGAGATGACATGAATAGTTTGTCCTGTCACATAATGTCTTGTCTTTTGTACGGCAAAAACCAAAGCCAGACATTCCTTTTCTACAGGAGTATACCTGTGTTCAGCTCCAACCATCATTCGGCTAAGATAATAAATTGCATGTTCATGACCCATATCACTTTTCTGTGCGAGAAGAGCACCAAGTGAATGATCCAAGGCTCGAACATATAGCAAAAATGGTTTTCCTACCACTGGAGGTACCAGGACAGGTGGATTTGTAAGGTATTGTTTAATATCATTGAAGGCTTATTGACACGCTTCATCCCAGACAAAAGATACACCTTTCTTTAACAGACGGTAGAAAGGTTGACATCTCCCAGAGAGATTAGATATAAATCTCCTGATATAAGCAATGCGGCCTTGAAAACCACGGAGCTCTTTCAGATTGCGAGGAGGACGCATTTCGAGGATTGCTTTAACTTTATCAGGGTCAACATGGATACCCTGAGAAGTAATAACAAATCCTAAAAACTTGCCACTAGAAACCCCTAAGAAAGACTTAGTAGGGTTCATTTTCAATTGATGTTGACGCATCAATTCAAATACTGTCTTTAAGTCTTGAATATGATCATCTTTTGATCGACTTTTAACAGCGATGTCATCTACGTAACATTTAACTGTCTTCCGGAGATGCTCTTGAAAGATGTTGCTCATAGCCCATTGATATGTAGCACCGGCATTTTTAAGACCAAATGGCATAACCGTATAACAGTAAACTCCGAGGGGTGTTCGAAAAGAAGTATGTTTCTCATCTTCTGGATGCATCTTGATCTGATTGTATCCTGAGAATCCATCCATGAAAGACATACGTTCTAAACCGTATGTATTGTCTATCATGACATCAGTAATGGAAAGTGGAAATTCATCCTTTGGACAAGCCGTATTAAGATCTCGATAATCTATACAAACTCGGACTTTTTCGTTCTTTTTCATAACAGGAACAATGTTAGCAACCCAATCCGGGTATTGTTCTTCACGCACAAATCCACATGTGATCAACTTTTTGACTTCTGCTTCGATTGTATCCATCATATCTGGTCTAAAGTGCCGTTGCTGTTGTTTTACAGGCTTAGCATTGGGCAAAATATTGAGCTTATGAGTAGCAACTTTAGGATCTAGACCCGGCATATCCTCATAACTCTATGCAAAGATGTCAATATATTCTTTGATCAGTTTTATCAACTCTTCCTTTTCATCGTCAGAAAGGCTCTTACTGATGAATATTGGTTTGGACGTAGTTCCATCTCCGACATCAATTTGGACAACCTCAACCTCTGTAGGTGGCTGTCGCTGTTCAAAACGAAGTTCCCATTGAGTGTCCATTTTTTGGGCCAAAGAGTCATTTTCAAATGGCTCGGATTCGTCATCAATTTGAACCATGTAAGCTGAAAATACGTGCTCAAATTCATCAAATGAGGAACGAGATATATTCGATTCGATGAATTAGTTTTCTTCTAAATCAGATGATTGTGAGGAATTAGAAGAGAATTCTTCTTGTATATCGTCATTAAACATATGGGACGGGTCATATCCCAATCCATGACGAGTTTTCTGGTAAAACGAATCACCACATAACGGGAGTCGTCTACCTTTGCCCTGATTGAGACCTTGCGTAGTCTTCAAATCATATCCCGTATTTTGAATGATCTTGATGGATTGTTGACTATATTTGTCAATTCGGATTCTTCCCTTATCTTTATCTTTCAGATCGTCTGTCTGAGCAACAGGTATATTTCTAGCCAAGCCAAAAACAATTTGGCGCTTGTTTTTCTTATCAGACGGAACCACGAAATAAGACTCTTCATGACGTCTATAAGTTACACAAGCTTGTGATTGGGTAACTACCGAAAGTAGATAAGGAGAAGATGTTAAGAACTTTTGAGCATAAGGTCCAACATCAACCTGAAGAGAAAAGGAAATTTCTTTATAGTTGATGTATAAAGTTTTTTCTGGTTCTATGTCACCTTTAGATTGATGACTTTGATTATCAGAAGATAAAGTCATTCTTTCAATAAACTTGGCAGCCATATACTCGAAAACGAAATCTTCATTGATATCAAAAAGTACAGAATGATCAATATTTACATCATTTACGATTTGACTGCTATGCTTCGGATTAATCATCAGTGGACCATTATCCATCTTCTGCGTAGATTTGCCAAGATTGACAATCAATAGTGGTTCTGGATCATTCGTACAAGAAGTACGCCCTTTGACCTTAATCAAAAAAGGTTGAACTTGGCTCTTAGTAGGAACATTTACTGATTCCTCAGATGAAGCTTGAGTTCTTCCTTTAACCTTGATTACCAAAGGTTGATCATTGACAGATTGGGATTGGATTCGTCCCTTGACCATGATCTTCAAAGGTTGTTCTTCTGGCGGATCTTCATTAATAGACTGATCTTCAATAAAAGATTGATCTTCAGCTATGTCTGATATCTCTTTCACATGTTCTTGTTTATAAAGCATTGAATCAGAAAAATAGGCTTCGACACCCTTGAAGGGATTGATATCAGCAAATTCAGTCTTTACAACTCCTTGAGAATCCACATACTTGAAGCATTGGTGGAGAGTTGAAGGCACAATATTGTGTTCATGAATCCACGATCTTCCAAGAAGAATATTGTAGGATACATCTGAGTTGATAACATAGAAGGTTACCATAGTTCGCAGATCGCCAATCTGAATCTTCAGACGAATCATCCCCAGTGGTTTACTCTTGCCAGAGTTAAAACCAACTATCGTCGTACTAGTGTAAGTCAGGTCACTAGTAGGAATCCTCAGGGGTCTTAGCATACTTTGAAGGATTATGCTAATCGACGACCCAGGATCGATGTAAATCCTGTCAATTTCAGTAGATCCAATATACCCAGTATAGCACAGAGGTCTGTCATGTTTGTTATGCTTCAACAGCATATCTTCTTGTGTAAAGGTGATATTGGGAATTGCTTCCATCACACTATGACATTGCGGACACGACACTGGACTATTATCAGGACTCTTGAGTTGAGCCAAGCATGAATCTGCTTGAAGTAGAGCTTCACTCAAAGCCTCCCTACTTTCTCTAAAAAGACGAAGCAGTTCAAATATGGATAGTCTAGCCGGAGTATTGGCTAACTGAGCTAGAATATCAAATTTATAAGGTTTCATGACCACCCCCTGACTGGAAGCAGACTTCAATGGAATATCAAAGCGTACTGCTTTCTGTTTCCCCTTTTCAACCACCGAGGGTTTAGCAGGAACAAGAGAAGGTTGAGCTGGTAGTGTTTCCACTACATCTTCTGCTTCTTTGGAAGATCCCTCATAATCTTTGTGGTACTCCTTCCCGGATCTTGTACCAGTAAAAGTTTCTTCTTCAGACTCAAGAGAAGGAAGTACCATATTACAGGATTTAGTCTTCCTCCCTTTAGCCTTTTTCTTGTAAGGTTTGTTGTGGGAAATTTCAGAACCCAATCCAATAGTGAATTTTTGATTTTGAATTTGTAAAGGAAGTCATATTCCTTTATCATAATTCAAATCTTCTGCCTTCTGAAAGTCATAACCCATTTTCTTTATGAGAAGGACAGATTGCTGACTGTATAGATGAATGGGCAGTAGACTTTTAACAAATGGTTCCACAGAGGAAGAAGAAGAGATCTCTGTATCCATAGGAGAATGAGGAATAGATGTCTCTGTAACTACAGGAGGAGAAGAATTCGGGATACGAGGAAAAATCCCTGTAGGAGCTTTTTCGTAAGCAGCGAAGACTTGTTGTGTCCGGTATAAAGGGACACTATTCATAGCTAACCACTGCTGATGAGTAAGCTTGAGTTTGGTAGGAGGAGCTAGACTTGGAGGACATATGTTCAATCCTCTTAGTCTATCTTCCAAAGGAGTGCCATCCCATAGATAATCTGAATCGTCGGGATCTGGGATAACATGAAAAATCATGTTGCAGGTTTTGACTTTCTTGCCTTTCTTGGATTTTGAAGTTTTACTTTCATTTTCCAATTCAGGTACTAAGTCAGGATGTACCCACATAATTTTACCATTTTTTAAGGTAAGAGGCATCAATCCTTCATTTTCTTCTCTAGGAGGCAGGATATTCACAATCTTCATCGTCACCTTCGAGATTGGAATGATTCCATCTGTTACTTGTTGTGGAGGAAAATCCTCGAATTGAAGAGAAACCATATTGGTTGTAACCGTATGGTCATCATTAGTTAAGGCGATAGCACCGCCATTTATCAGCTCTTAGATTTTTTCTTCAGGACATAGCAAGCACTGGTAGGATGATTAATGTATCTATATGATAGATACAATATTTGGGATTGTCAGTCAGATTCACCTCATTAGGCTTCTTTGGCTCTGGAGTCTGAAGTTTGCCACTCTTCACCAGACATTGAAATATCCATGGGATATCACTCTCATCAAAAGAGTATTCTTCTTTTGACCTGGAAGATTCCTGATTATTCGGCGTCATTTTATTCTTGGAAAGATTAACCATGAGGGTATCTTTTTCTTTCACATTACGATTACCGGGGTTATTACCAGGATTACTTTTCTTTTCTCTATCATCTGAGGCAAAAATCATCCCATGTTCAGGAGCCAACCAACCATTGGTCTCGGCAGAAACTGCTGCTATGATGAACGAAACCCAATCTGTGAATTGAGAACCCGTAAAAATAGCAATAGATGGTCGCAGATTCATCTTACATGTATCAATGAGTGCTGAATCTGGCATACCAGGGGGCATCTTTAAAGTCCCCTATCGAAAACGTTCAATGAACGTCCGAGTATCTTCTTTCTCCTTTTACTTGATTTCTATCAAGGAGGACATGTTCATGTCCACACCTCCTTCATAGAAGCGGGAGAGAAACGTTGCCTTAAATTCGTCGAAAGACGAAATACAATTGTCGGGTAAACTTCGATACCAATCATAAGCCGAACCCGTCAAGAAACCAATAAACACTCGAGTGAGAAGAGCATCATTTTTCTGCAGATGTACAGTCATAATATAAAAATAATTGATATATTGACTAGGAGAAGTCCTTCCATCAAATAATACCATGGATTGTGGCTTAAATTTTTGTGGAAACGGTACATTATTCCAATGAGGAGGGTAAGGTTGCTTAATCCCTAACCTCTGGAGTTGATCCTTGTGCCTCAAGACTTCAAACTGTGCTTTGAGTTCACGCACTGCTTGAATGGCCTCACTAGTTTGCGGAAGCACATTTGATTGAATAGTTGTTGGATGTACCGTAATCTCTACCGGATATGGTACATCTTCTGGAATAATAGGATCTGGAGATGCAGAATTTTGATTAATAGCGGGCTCCTGAACATTCAAAGGTATATCAGCCCCTTGACTATCTTGAGTTTGTGCCGCTACTGGTACTGGTGCTATTACTGTCGGCTGAGCAGTTTGCTGATTCAATATTATCTGATGCATGTTTTGCACCATGTTAAGCATGTCTTTCAGTGATTGCTTAACGGCAGTGAGGCGTTGTTCTGTATTAACAGATGAGGTGTCTGGTTCATCTCCAACAGCGTAGGATTCAACCTCTCTTGAAGATATAGAAGGATCAGTATAGAAGTATGAATCGACACTGTCAGTCTCGGACTCAAAAGATTGAGTACCCCCAGCTTCTGAATCAGAAGTCTGCATTTGTCTTTGTCTTTGTCTTCTTGATCAAGTGTTCTGATATACTCCCTCAAAAGAATCAAGAAGTCTGTTGAACTGTTGCTGACCTGGGGTTTGGGACATATTTCGTCTTTGACGTTGTCCTCTATTAGTATGAGATGCCATGTTAACTGACACATATGACAACTCATGTTCTTGGTCTTCAGTTTGTTGTTGAGACACATTAAAACTCAATCGATCAAAAACTGACCGTTTTGAAGCCGAACAACAACAATTGATTACAACCTGGTGATAATCACAATGATGTTTTTCTTGGGGAAATGTCACCGGAGATTGTCTATTCTTACGCTTTTGCATTAGCAATTCACGTAAGTCAGAAGGAGTGGAGGGAGTAGTCTTCTTTGTTACATTTGGGGTAGAAAAACGTTTAGTCCCCTGTGTATAAAGAAGATTATTGGCTGCATTCGCAGAACCAAATTGTATATTTCTACGCGTTTGGAGTTGTGTGCGTAAATCTTGAGATTTTTTAGCACGAAGGACTCCATTTTCATTGCGTATAATTTGTAGATTTGGCACTTTGCGTAGAGTAGTATAAAAAGGCTGTTGGTGTAGAACTGGAGCTTTACCAACAACATTTTTACCCTGCACACGTTTAGGTATATTCATATTAGATGTAAAAACATCATTGCGAATTTTATCTACACTGTCAAAGACAGGAGATTTACCTTTACGCGTAGGGCATAAAAATTGGTTATCTACCACGTCACAGACGGGAGATTTTGTTTTACGCGAGGAGCGTAATTTATTTGAGCCTACCACGTCACCGATGGGAGACTGATTCTTACACCCAGAAGCACAATCGTTAGAGTCTGCCCCATTACAAATGGGAGACTCATCTTTATGTACTGAGCGTAAAAGTTGGTTTTTACCCACTGAGCGTAAAACCTGGTTCTTATGCAGTGGGCGTGAAACCTAATTATCTTCACCGTTACAAACGGGAGATAAATCGTCACACTTTGAGTACAACTCTGAAGTACGGACTGCCTCGTTACAAACGGGAGTCCCTACGACAGGAGTGGGAAGAATTCCCTTGCCACTAGCAGCAATAGAGAGATCAGAAGCTATTTTGGATTTAGGAATCCAAACTTTTCGTGCTTTGCGAGATTTTTGAACATTGGAGTAGCGAGAACCACCCCCAGTTCGGAGCATTCCTTCATAAGCAGTCTGGTCGAAGTGTACAACCAGAGTCTTCTTTGTCGATCCAATCGACACATCATCGTATTGAGCAATTGCCTCCTCGTCAGAGGAGAAGGTCGTCCCCAGCAGAGTCGCCATTTTGTTTTACTTAACAAAAATGCCTAGAGAATTGGCTTTTGAAAATAAAACGAGAAAAAGTACAAGAAGTACAAATTTAATTCTGGGAAAGTATTGTTGTAGAAGTCTGATCTGTAAATGATCACTTTGTTCCTTGGACCATACGATGATGATGAAGATCACTGCTTGAAGATGAACAACTTGGAAGAACTAAGTCACCAGAAAGGTATCGACGCACTTGGGCACTGATGGCGAGGCCGAATGCTTTCCTGCTTTGCTTCACTCTGTTCTGAAAGAAAGGTTGAAGAAGAATGCTCTAGAGAATCAAAAATCTCTGAGTTCTAATCTCTCTGTCTTTTCTCCTGTCTCTGTGTGTGTGTGTTATATGAGAAAATAAGTCTATTTATAGACTTGGGCTCTTGTGCGTAAAAACTCAGCAAAAGTTTCGTCTTTATGCTAACAACTGCCACCCATGACCGAAGTCATCCTCTGTATATGTTGACACGTGTCCCATCATTTCAGTAAGAATAGGATGCACGTACACATGTTCTTCGAGATGTGTGGCATGAAAGCCATGTAGGCAGACCACGTTCTCAACTGATGAAGAAGAATAGGGCGTAAAACAACCCCAATGTACTCTGAGCGTAAAGTAGTGGACTAGGCGTAAAACAACCCTGTCATAGATTTCCCACGTAAAGTGGTTATTAAATAACCTTGAGCGTAAAGTAGCCCAAATAGACTTTACGCACACGTCGACTTTCGAGCGTAAAAACTTATATAATCTCCGTGCATAAAGGAAGCCATAGTATGAGCGTAAAGTAGCTCAGTTCACATACTAAACGACAACATTGGTCTCTGTATAAAACAAATCCCTTCAAAATCTGTGGTATATGCCATCATCAATATCTTCATGTCAGACTTTGCATTAAATGCGAGACTTTAATAGCTTTGTCCAGCGTAAAAAGAGGGTTAGCCTATCTTTAGGCGTAAAACCATTGTCTTGACCCTGGCTGCTTTAGGCGTAAAAGCGATTAGCCTTGTCTTGGGCGTAAAGTATTTAACCTCCCTGCGGCGTAAAGTAGATCAATTTGAGTAGAATGATCTATTACTTTGACTCATTCTGTGAAGCACTTTTTACGCTCCTACATCCACGATAATCCAAATCGCATCATTCTCCTTCTGAGTTCATGGCAAGCCGATTATAAAGTCCATACAGATATTATCCCACTTCCACTGTGGAATAGCCAGATTTTGTAGTTCTCCGCCCGGCTGTTGGTGTTCGGCCTTTACACGCTGACACGCCATGCATTGTGACATAAATAGAGCCACATCCTTCTTCATACCATGCCACTAAAATGTTGTGGGCAGATCCTTATACATTTTCGTGCTTCCTTGATATAAGGAATACTTCGTGAAATGAGCCTCGGTCAGTATTCCTTTCTGAGCTCATCATCCTTAGGAACGCACAATCTTTCCTTGACACGAATAGTGCCATCTTAAACTGTAAAGTTCAACGCCTTTCCTTCTAGAATCAACTCGCGTATCTTCTGCAGAAACGGATCGTCCTTCTGAGCAATCTTAATCTTTCCCTGGAGGCTCGGTTCAAGCTGCAACGGAGCCAACTGTACATTCTGTAGACGAATTCTGAATTCGATGCCCATCTCTTCAAGATCTTGTAGTACCTCCTTTGCCACTGCTAGTGACCCAACGAATTTTGACTCAAGGCATCAGCTACTACGTTCCCTTTACCCGGTGTATAGAAAATTGTCAAGTCATAGTCCATGATCAATTCTAACCAACGCCGCTGCCTCAAATTCAATTCCATCTGCGTGAATATGTTTCAGGCTTTTGTGATCCTTAAAGATCTCGCAGGACACCACATAGAGATAGTGTCGCCACAATTTCAACGCGAACACAATCGCCACCAGTTCTAAGTAATGAGTTGGGTAATTCTTCTCATGTTGTTTGAGTTGTCTCGACACATACGATATCATCTTCCCACGTTGCATGAGAACATATCCCAAACCAAGTCCCGATGCGTCACTGTAGATTTGAAATCCCTCAGAGCCTTCTGGAGTGCTAAAATTGGAGCCGTGATGAGCCGCTGCTTGAGTTCCTGTAAACTACTCTCACAGTCGTCGGTCCACTTAAATACGACTCCCTTCTGAGTGAGGCGAGTCAAAGGCGAAGCAATTCTTGAAAAGTCTTTCACAATCCTACGGTAGTACCCGACTAAACCAAGGAAACTACGTATCTCACTAGCTGATGCAGGCTGTTTCCAGTCTACAACTGCCTCAATCTTCTTTGGGTCAACGGCAACGCCTTCTGCCGAGACAACGTGCCCTAGGAACGACACGCTATTCATCCAAAATTTGCACTTGCTTAGTTTTGCATACAATTACTTGTCTCGCAGCGTCTGAAGTACTTCTCTCAAGTGTCCGACATGAGTCTCTCTGTCCTTTGAGTAGATCAAGATGTCATCGATGAATACAACAACAAACTTGTCTAAGAACGGTCGAAACACTCTATTCATTAGATCCATAAAGGCTGCTGGAACATTAGTCAAACCGAATGGCATGACCAAAAACTCATACTATCCGTATCTCGTACGAAATGCTGACTTAGGGATGTCTTCGGGTCTGATCTTCAACTGATGGAATCCTGAACGAAGATCGATCTTAGAAAACACGATCGCCCCTTATAGCTGATCGAACAGATCATCTATAATTGGCAAATAATACTTGTTACGGATGGTTGCCTTATTTAGTTCTCTATAATCGATGCACAGCCGCATCGTCCCATCATTCTTCTATACAAGTTGTCCCCGGTCATGCGAATGTGTGTTCGACTCAACAAGTATAGTGTGTATAGAATATTGAAGTACTAGGCACATATTCATTCTCAACATTTCATATTCCACCATCATAGGCATCAATTCATTTCATTTCCATGTTCAAAGGGTCAAGCAAGATCTCAATGTTGTTAACATTGTAATCGATTCATTCAGTATTCATGAGACAAGTATCATTTCAATATTCAATATTCAATCTCTAGCTTCTTAGTGGTATTGACTTGTGGCATTAGCAACTTGATATTGATCAACGGATGTTGCAAGACAATTATTTAGTTGGCATGAAGGAATAGCGAGAGGGACAATACAACCACAGAGGTCCACACTCACCAAATTAGAGAATCGCAGAGAGAGAGAGGAACACTTACACGCTTAGCCTTCCGTCATGCGTCAGTCTGCAATGGCACCAAAAGTTTGGTTAATACTCCGTCTCGTTATGTTCTCTTCTCTCAGAATTCTCAAGAATAAATGCTATACAAATCGATGAAAACGGGCAAGAATCAAATCATCGAAAATTATTCAGAAAAGCATCCATCAAAACCAAGCAACAAAACTAGCAGCAAAATATCCAGAGAAAACTCTTGGACGCATTTCAAGAGAAACCAATCCATTAGTTGGAAAGGTTCTTATGCACTTTTCCGTGATCGATTCGGTGTCGAAGGTAAGTTTCCCCCCATACTTGGTTCCGACCGAGTTAACCAAGCCACAAGCCTGACATAGTGAACTGCTAGGAGCGGGGCACTACAGGTGCCTCGGTAGCACAACATCTGAACGAGATTTAGGGTATCATCAATTAGTTGTATACGATGAAGATGGTGATTGTTGATGAGCTTCAGGCCCTACTATATTTCAGTTCTCTACCGGAAAGCAGGAAGACGTTGGTGGTATTGGTGAGCAACTCCGTACCAAATGGAGTTGTCATAATGGAGGCAGTCAAAAGTAGCTTGTTGAATGAGGTGGTCCAGCACAAGCAAGTTAAATTGTCGCATGAGAACGCTTTGGTGGCTTCCTACTGGAAGAAAAAACTAAAATCACAGGCGAGGACAGGGGAAGTTCTCAGAATCTTGCGATTGTGGACCACAAGGACGGCTGCTATTATTGTGGCAAAAGGGGTCATATCAAGAGGAACTGTATGAAGATCAAAGATAAGAAGACAAAAGGCAAAGACGATCAGGAGGATCTTAAGGTGTTTGGAGATATCGTCATCGCAGCGACCGAGACAGAGAAACCTTCAGGCATGTGTCATGATGGCAATTGAGTCATGGATAGGAGGGCTTCATATTACGCCACTCCACATAGGAGGATCTTCATATCATACTGCGACGGCAGGTTTGGGAGTGTGCAGATGGGCGACAAGGGGACGACTGAAGTTGTAAGTATCGGTGATGTGCACTTAACGACAGAATTTGCTAAAAAAAACTCATCCTCTGGGGTGTGCGATATTTACTGATTTTATGCTACAACTTGGTTTCGGTAGGGAGGCTGACAGATGATGGCTGTTGCAGTCTGTTTGATGACAAAGATTGGATGCTTGCGAAGGGTTCCCAACAGCTGGCTCGGAGAGATTTGTGTTATAGAATGTACAAACTCAAGCTGTTGAGCTGTACATGCAGGCCACAGACACAGGATGAAGGCTCGAAGGGTATTCGATATTAGGTGGATCGTCGAGAACTTGTTGAGGAGGGACTTCTAAATTCTTTGAGGGATACAAAGGATTCGGTTCGTCGAGACAAAGCGACGGATGATGATGAGTCAAAGATTAAGGGTCAGTATGTCGGTCCCATGTCAACTGGTCAGTGTCCAGGTAGGGGTTGCTCTACGGATCCGGTTTTAGCAACGGGCGATTTACCAAAGCTTCATGGAACGACATTGGTTTCAATAATTCAAAGCCAGGGAAGAGATCAAGGTTTACAGCAAACTCAATCAAAGGCGGGTGCATCACCATTCACATAGTTCTGAAGGAGTTGGAGGTTATCAATGGCATGCACAATGCGTGATATTATGCTCGAGGACGCATGTGTATGAGGGAGCTTCATGTTCGGACACAAAGGTGGGCAGGTTTAGGAGTACAAATCTCGTAAGAACTGCACCGTCCACTTGGTTGGGCTAGCCAAGGGTAAAGAAGCTCATTGGAACGTTAACACTTTCTGGTGGAAGATGGAAGTCGGGGACAGGAAGCCGAGACTTACGATGCGACTGATCGTCAAGACCTTCGGTCTTGCTCATGTCATTAATATCGAGAGGATCCCAGTGGTGAATGAGGTACTACGCATGGCAGCTAGCGTCGATGTGATGGTCGAGGAGCTGAAGATAAAGGAAGATGTAAAGCAGCTCGGAGGATCGAAGATCAGTGGCATGGAAGAGCAGAACTCTGTCGCGGGATAACAGGCATGGAGTCCAGTTGAGGACCCATTGGGTCATAACCTCTCATCAGACAGACAGGAAAGAGAGATTGTTGGAGTCCAGCTAGATTTGGTAATAATATATTTGTGAAATCCAAATCTAGTTAAATATTTAATCTGATTAGATTTCGATGTCCTAATTGATGTTGTGCTATTTTTGATATAACAGGATTCTTATTTTGGAAGACTAATTATGATCTAAAATAGGATGTTGATTAATATTTTAGGCATAATAGGATTTCTATTTTATTCCTATT